>JAJLVH010000001.1:0-44506 GCA_030570155.1 Magnusiomyces magnusii
AAGGAAATGGTGGAAAAGAGGTTGTCGGAAGGTGGAGTCAAGGCATTTGTGCAAGCTGAACCTGAAGGGTCGTATTGTTGGTGTAGAAACTTGTAAAAAAAAAAAAAATAATCATAATAATAATAAAACGAACATGAATAAGAAAAATGATTAAATTATCATCAGACACTGGAATTGGCCATTGGCCAAATCTAAGCAATTTAGATCAAAAAGATCATGGAACCGAACCACTCGTTAATTTCATTATTTTGAATCTATGTTACATTTCACAAAAGCAAAAACCGGTTGTGTATACTTGATTATATATTTTTCAATTTTTTTTTATTATTGTTGTTATTGTTTTATTTCCAGAGACATAACTTAAGCATCAGTCTTGGCCTTCTTATCGCCATACTTGCCCTTGCCATCAAACTTTCTCTTTTTGTTGAAGCCACCTCTCTTGAACTTGCCATTGTTGCCCTTAGCGTTCTTAGTGAAGCCATGCTCGGCAGACTTCATGTCAACATAGGCAGCCTTGGACATGGTAAGAAGTTGGTTACCGTTGTATTCAGGCTTGGGGTCCTGAGCCAAAAACTTTTGAGCGTCTTCCAAGGTAGCAAATTCAACAAAAACACTTTCCTTGAACTTTTTGTCATCGGAACGACGTAATCTGACTTGCTTGACGGGAGCAAAGGCTTCAAAGAACTTTTCAATGTCGTATTGAGAAGTAGCGGATTCTTCACCAAAGCCCTTGGCGTAGATGGAGCGAGCAAAGGCCTGGGCGCCTTTGCTTTGAGGTTTGTTGCCGTTCTTGGAGTCAGCGGATTCTTCATTGGATTCTAAAGGAATCTTTCTGCGAACAAGCTCGTTGTCTTCGGAAACCTCCAAAAGCTCGGGAGAATTTTTGAGAGCCTCGACAATGGACTCGATGGGGGAAAAGCGACGCATACGGCCAAAGACGGCGATGGTAGAAATAGGAACCCAGCCATCGTTTTCCTTGGTCAAACCGAAAAGAAACTTGTCTTTGGGAAGGTTTTGGTCACTGAAGTAGAATTCGACTTGTTTGAGGATTTCAGCATGGTCGCTGGATTTGGGTAAAGTGGAAGGATCGCTGACAACGTTGTTTTTACGTTTATCAGAAGCAGATTCCGACTTTTCTTCAGTCTTTTCTTCGGTCTTGGGTTCTTCAACAGCAGCAGGCTGTTCTTCCTTCTTTTCTTCTTCAACAACAGGGGTAGTCTCGATGACAGTCTTTTGTTCTTCCTTTTGTTCAGACATTATGATGATGATGATGATATGTGTATAAATATAAATATTTATTTGAATGTGTTTTTTTCAAAAAAAAAAAGTGTGGTTGAAAAAAAAAATTGAAATGGTTGACAGGCGAAAAAATATTTTTGTTTGAAAAAAAAATTTTAGGCGTGCGGCGGAAGCAATTGAAAAGTTTTGTTGTCGATTAAGTGCTGTGAATGTTGCATTTAATGAGATACGTGAGTATTTAGAGTATGTGATATTCATGTGATCAGTTGATGATGCTAACGTGATCTGTATCACGTGGCAAACCACCAAGCTACCAAGCAGATTCGGTCGATTTGGTTCAAAAGCTGAGAAAACGGTTAGATGTCGCTGGTTTGTGTGCTGATTCGGCTTTATCGTGACGTCTTTGGTGAGCAGCCACTCGAGCACATGTGCGAATCCAATTGCTCGACTTGATTGGTCTTTCGAGCGACGTTCGCTGGCCGCGAGCATCTCACACGTGCAGACTTGATTTGCCCAATGCGACAAGCTTTGCACGCTGGAAAACACACAGGCTAAACCAACGTCTAAAGACCAAACCAACGTCTAAATCAACGTCTAAAGCCCAAACCGAGTCCAAACCGCGCACGTTCGCTGAGCGCAAAAACTTCAGCGCTAGACTCTTAATCTACCAGTCACATGATATGGTAACATCGCACCGTTTTTCACATGCAAGTGCGCAACGCATCCGCGCGTCTGATTGGCCGAGCGCTTTTTCCACCACCGCCAAATTTTTTTGTGGTTGGGTGACAACAAAACAAAACGCGGTTTTCCCAACGACTTTGGAATCAGTTTAAATATCGCCGGTTTCCCAGCCACCAGTCAATCTTTTTTTCTTCTTTTCCCTTTTTTTCCCATCTCCCAGAAACCCATCCTCCTCCGTGTTGATTCCTTGCTACAATGACTGCTTCTCCCGCTGAACAAACCTTCCTTTTCACCTCTGAATCCGTCGGCGAAGGCCATCCCGACAAGATCTGTGATCAGGTCTCTGATGCCATTCTCGACGCTTGTCTCAAGGAAGACCCCCTCTCCAAGGTTGCCTGCGAAACCGCTTCCAAGACCGGTATGATTATGGTTTTCGGTGAAATCACCACCAGTGCCAAGCTTGACTACCAGAAGATCATCCGTGACACCATCAAGCACATTGGTTACGATCACTCTGACAAGGGTTTCGACTACAAGACCTGTAACGTTCTTGTTGCCATCGAACAACAGTCTCCCGATATCGCTCAAGGTCTTCACTACGAGAAGGCTCTTGAAGACCTCGGTGCCGGTGACCAGGGTATCATGTTTGGTTATGCCTCTGACGAAACCAAGGAACTTCTTCCTTTGACTGTCATTCTCTCCCACAAGCTTAACGCTGCTCTTGCTGCTGCCAGAAGAGACGGTTCCCTTGACTGGCTCAGACCTGATACCAAGACTCAGGTCACTGTCGAGTACAAGTACGAAAACGGTGCTTGTGTTCCTCTCCGTGTTGACACTGTCGTCATTTCTACCCAGCACTCTGATGACATCTCCACTGAAGACCTCAGAAAGGAGATTCTTGACAAGATTGTCAAGAAGGTCATCCCTGCTGACTTGCTTGACTCCAAGACCAAGTACCACATCCAGCCCTCTGGCCGTTTCGTTATCGGTGGTCCTCAAGGTGATGCCGGTCTTACTGGCAGAAAGATCATTGTTGACACCTACGGTGGTTGGGGTGCCCACGGTGGTGGTGCCTTCTCTGGTAAGGATTTCTCCAAGGTCGATCGTTCTGCTGCCTACGCTGCCAGATGGGTTGCCAAGTCCCTTGTCGCTGCTGGTCTCGCTAAGCGTGCTCTTGTTCAGTTCTCTTACGCCATTGGTGTTGCTGAACCCCTTTCCATCTTTGTTGACACCTACGGTACCTCTGACAAGTCTTCTGAAGAACTTGTCGAGATCATCAGAAACAACTTTGACCTCCGTCCTGGTGTCATCGTGAAGGAACTTGACCTTGCCCGTCCTATTTACTTCAAGACTGCTTCCTACGGTCACTTCACCAACCAGGAGAACACCTGGGAAGTCCCCAAGAAGCTCAAATTTTAAAGTGTTTTGAGTTTTCTTTTTACCCCATTTATTTTATGACTACCCATATTATAATTACGTTACGACTCGAGATCATTCCGTCGTGGATGGTTTTAATTTTTTTTTCTGAACAGCGCTCAACTCGTTGTCTATAATTAATGACCTTAATGCCTTTTTTGTTTAATGTCTTTGTTTTCTTTTCTACACACTTTTGACACTTTGCATTTATTATTCCTCACGCTTTCGCCGTCTTTCTTCTTATCCGTTTAGACTTGACTCTTGCCCTTTCTCTTTTATACGCTTTTATGTAAATTATTTGTTTCTAGAGTCACTTTTGAGATTGGCAAAGCTGTGGAATTTTTTTGTTTTACATGTCCTCAACGGACAGGGTTAATGTTGGAAATTGCTATGATTCTGGTATATAGAGCTTTTTGTATCAATGGAATTTTCAAAAAAAAAAAAAAAAAAAAATCAAATGTAGATGTGACGTTGAACGTCGATTCAAGTGAGAAAATTTTCTTTTATTTATTTCTCATTCTATCAATATTTTTTTTCAATGCCACTAAAAGAACCATATATACTAGAATCTGGGTTGATCCAGGTGGCGCCTTATTTTCAGACACGCCAAATCTTTTGCAAAGAGCGATGGTTCCAACGTTCTGTAGCCGATGTGCTACGATCCGAATTCAGTCACGGAGACACAAGTACGAGTCCAAATGACAACAAGTCTATGGATTATATCAACAAGGATATGGAAGTTGGAAATGTTGTGTTGATGAAACGGATAACTGGTGGCCAACAAGGAAAGAACACATTGAATCATGAAGATACCAAAAGCAATAAAAACAAAAACAACCATAAATACCACCGGGTCCAAGGTCCTTCTATTGCCTCTGCAATCATTGAAAGCGGAAGCATGTTGGAGTATCGGGTCCATATGCACGAACCGCCGATAAGTGCAAGTCCCCAGTTGATTGAATTTTTGGCTCCATCATCGTCATCATCTCCAGAAATTTCAACAACGCCTCTTTCTTTTCAAGATTCTACACAAGGATCGAATGACTGTGATTCATTCATTACTAAACTCAACGTTGAAAGGCTCGAAAAAGCCAAGCTACCCAATAACTCGCCAATAGTTTACGAGTCCGATACCATTTTGGTCGTCAACAAACCGCCAGGAGTTCCTGTCCATCCAACTGGAAGATATCACCACAATTCGTTGACTTTGATTCTTGAAGCATGTTTGGGATATAAAGTATACGGTAAGATGATGTCAATTACTATCTATATACCTATTATTAACTATTATTATTTTCTCTTTAGCTTCTCATCGATTAGACCGTCTTACATCTGGTGTCTTGGTTTTGGGCAAAAATTCACAAGCAGCTTCACAGCTGGCAAAAAAGTTGCGTGAAAAGTCGGTCAAGAAAAAGTACCTGGCTTTGGTTTCTGGAAAGTTTGGAAATTTTACAAATTTTACAAATTTTACAGATATTTGTGGAAAAAGAGATATCGATAACAACGGTGATACTATATTAAAAGAGAAACTACAAATTAGATACCGAGATAATGAAACCGCACAAAAACCAAAAGCGACAACATCAGATTCTTCTTTATACCCTTCTTTTTCATTAGAAAAGTATTTATCTTTTACTGATTCTTCTCACTCAGCTACTAAACTGCGATGTACGATTCCCATTTTTCCTACAATTTTTACAGCAGGAGCTCCAAAATTTATGGCAGAGTTGCTGAGAAGTAATAAAAATAATAAAAATAAAAAGAAAAAAGAAAACAGTACCATCAAAAGATCAATCACCGATTTCGAACTTGTATGGTATGATCCAGTCACTGACCAATCGTTGGTCCGTTGTGAACCTTTAACTGGTCGCACTCACCAGATTCGAAAACACTTGGCTGCATTAGGACATCCCATTGTGGATGATCCCATTTACCGTGACCAAGATATCAAAAAGTTGTGTGAGTTGGTCGTAAGTTGCTGCAAAGAAGAAACAGATAGTGACGATAATCATTTCGATGCGGACCAAACACAAATTGATCAAATCAAGACTCTTTTTGAACAAGTTGCTCATAAAATGAATCAAAAAAATGTTGACAAACAAACTATTAACCGATGCCCAGATTGTGGAACTCCAGAGTTTGTGAATCCTGATCCAAATACCTTGAAGTTATCTTTACATGCACATACCTATTCTATGAGCAATGAGGATATTGGGAAACATGAAGATGAAAAAAATGGTGTTTGTGATACTTTTGAATACACTGCTCCAGCTCCTGGCTGGGCAACTCGTCCAAACATGATTTAGAATTTTTTTTTTTTTTTTTAAAAAAAACAAGTTCATTATATACAAAAAAACAAAATAATAATACAAGTCAAAATCTATCTCCATTTCAATCCTTCACCTTTTTGTAATCTTTTAAATGAAGGACCAAAATTATTTGGTAAAAACTGTGTATCCAAAAACTTCCAATTGACTTTTTTATTAAAGTTATCAACCCAGCCCAACTTTTTCGAATTAACATCACTAGTCAACTCTATTACTTTTTTGACCATTATATCCATGTTTTTGTCCAACTCTGTGTACGGAATTTCTAGATCTCCAAGCGTCCGTTTGGACAAGACGTTGTCTGGGTATGGGTACATTTTGCTGAAAAACAAGTACACGCCGTCCACTGAGTTTTTGTTTAAACAAAGCGATGTCCATAAAGACTGCCGAATTCTAAACCTAGTAGCTTTACGGAGGTATGCATAATCCATTGGAAATTTCGACCGACGATTAGCCAGGTCCCGTTTGGCAGCCTGCATTTGTTTGTTTCCGTTAAACTCTGGAGCCTGGTGTTGTAAACCAACAAAGCAAGGCCGCGATTTTCGCGCATGGGCTACAAAATGCCATGGAGGAAAATAATGTGCGTCAAAAAAAGAACACGAATGGATTTTTGATGCAGAGTGGAATCTGGATTGAAAAGAGTATTCTAAAGCCTTGTTGGCGATTCCTCGTAAATCAATTGGTTTGGTGGCACCTGGGGTATCTGGTAAGACCTGATGATCTAGTTTAAATCCAACACTACTAATAGTCGCATCTAAAGATGCGGTTTGGGTATCTTGAAAAAGTTCATCAAGAACTTCTGTACCCATTGGATTCCAAGGCATTCCAGTGTTTAATGATGATGATGATATTGGAATTGTACTTGGCTTTTTAGGATTTGGACTGGAATATGTAGATTCTGCATTTTGGTTATAAACTGGTTTTTTGGTATTTTTATTAGTTTTAGATGCCATAACAAACGATCGCACCTGAATAGGCTTGAGTTTCAACATTTTCATATTGGTTTCAACTCTCAACGAATGAAAAAAAATTGTACTTGAAGTATTTTTTTAGCTTCTACAACATTACAAGACTTGTTTAAGGTTCATATGTTTATTTTTCACGCACGGCTTAAATTTTTTTTTATAACCCCTACCCCGTTACGATGATTCGAAGGATTCGCTACATATAAAAATTTTTTTCACTGTTGACTTTTTTTTTTTTTTTTTTTTTTACCAAAAACCTGAACTTGGTTGTTTTTTTCACGGCTCCTAAACCATTGGCAGAAACAATAAAAAATGGATACAGAGTTTTCTAATAACCTTGTCGAGACCCTTCGCAGAGTCACTGCTCCCGATACTGCTGCTATTCAGGAAGCATCTCAGGCTCTTCAAAACAACTTTTACAAGAGCGAACTTATTGTTCCTGCCTTGATCAATATTCTTCAAACCCATCCAGAAACCCAGATCCGTCAGTTGGCTGGTGTCGAGGCTAGAAAACTCATTGATTTCCGATGGGAAGACTTGCCCGAAAACATGAAGCAAGGTGTTAAGTCAAACCTTCTCCAAACAACTATGGCTGAGCCCGAGTCCCTTGTTCGTCACACATCTTCTCGAGTTATCTCGACAATTGGTAAAAAGGAACTTGATAACAATACTTGGCCTGAACTTTTGGCTTCGCTTTCAAACTATGTTCGTTCAAGTAATGTCACTGAACGTGCTGTTTCTGTTTATATTCTTTACACGCTGCTCGAAGCTGATCTTGGAATCATGGCTGACCATATCACTGATCTTTTGAACGTGTTTTCCGAATCTATTAATGACCCCGAATCTCTCCAAGTAAGAGTTTCTACCATCATGGCTCTTGGCGAAATTTCTTCCGTTTTGTCTTCATTTTCACAAGACCAAGAATCATCCAAAGATGTTGAAATCTTTAGATCAACCGTTCCTTCTATGGTCAATGTTCTTAAACAGGTCATTGAAGCTAAAGACGAAAAAGCTGTAGGCCAGATCTTTGAAGTTTTTTCATTCCTTCTCATCACCGACTCTAATCTCACTGCAAAGTACCTTGGTGACCTTATCTCTTTCATCCTTGTAGATATCGCTGCCAACAACCAGCTTGACGAGGAAATGCGTATCCCTGCCATCCAATACCTTATCAATGCTGTCAGATCAAAAAAAATGAAGATTCAATCCCTTAAATTGGGTCCTCAGCTCTGCGCCACAGCCATGAACATTGCTGCAAACTATTATGAAGAAAACGATGAGGATCTTGATGAAGAAGAAGAAAGCGAACTCAGCGAAACCAACCCAGGAACTCTTGCCCTTCAGCTCATTGACAACATGTCTTCCACTCTTCCTCCTACTCAAGTCAACACTACCCTTCTCCAAGTCCTTGATGAGTTTGTCAAGTCTGGCAGCTCTGCAAAGGCTCGTGCCGGTTTCATGGGTTTGGCATACGCTCTTGAAGGTGCCCCTGACTTTTTTGCTAGCCAAATTCATCACATTCTTCCTTTGGTCGTCGCTGGTCTTCAACAACCTGACCTTCATATCCAATGTGCTGCTCTTTTTGCTCTTTATTATCTTGGTTGTGAGCTCCGTGAACTCATTTCTGACGAGCATGAAACTCTTCTTCCTCTTGTTTTTAACATTATGGAACAAGCTACCAACCTCAAGGTTGGCAAAAACGCTTTCCAAGCTCTTGATTCCATTCTCGAGTGCATGGACCGCCGTGTTATCACTGAAAAGTATCTCAACACCCTTGTTCCCAAGCTTTTGAGTCTCTTTTCTGGAACTACCAACTCTTCCCTTAAGGCTCTCATTAGTACTACCATTTCTTCCACTGCATTCTCTTCTGGCAAGAACTTCCTTCCATTTTTCCAGACTACCATGCAAGCTCTTGAACCTTACATTTCTTTGAGTCAAAACATTGAAAATCTTCCACAAGCACAAGCCGACTTGTGTGCTTCTGCTCTTGATACTGCTGGATCTATTGCTGCATCTGTTGGTACCGAGAATTTTAAGCCTTATGTTGAAGCTCTTGTTGATGCTGCTTACAAGTGTATGCAAGCCAAGTCTGGCCGTGCCCGTGAATCTAGTTTCATTTGCGTTGGCACTTTGGCCAAAATCTACGGTCAGGAGTTTGCTCCTATTGTTCCTAAACTCATCAACGAGCTCTACAACTCTCTTGACCAAGACGAGTTTGCTGATCTTCCCGATGATGTTGATGACATTGGTATGGAAGAAGACGAGGAGAATGTTATGAGCAAGTTTGAGGCTTCTTCTGCTATTGCCATTGAAAAGGAATACGCTACTGAAGCTTTGAGCGACCTTATTCAGTCTTGCAAGACTGATTTCCCTGACGTCAAGAAGGCTATCCACTACTTTTCTTCTCAAACTCAACATTACAGCGAAGGTCTTAGAAAGGCTTCTATTTCTGGTCTTTGGAACGCTTACATCACCTGGGTCAAGGCTGATAATGAAGGTAAATGGGCTCCAGGTCTTCCAGCTCCTGAGCATGCCAATGCTGTCACTGCATTTATTGCTCAAGTTACTCGTGAGGAGACTGTTGATCTTTTGGAAAACGAAGAAGATCGTGATGTTGCTATTCATGTTTGTCAACGCCTTGCTGAAGGTCTCAAGATTGTCGGTCCTCGTGTGATTTTGGATTCCGAGCGACTTGAACAACTCGTTAACCAAATTGGTCAGATTTTGATTAAACAGCACCGTTGTCAAGCTGGTATGGAAGACGATGTTCCTGAAGAAGCTGATGCTGAAGGTGATGAGATTTCTGAATATGACGGTCTTCTTATCGATTCTGCCTTTGACGTCGTTGTTCAAATTGCTGCCTCTCTCGGCTCCCAGTTTACTCCTCTTTTCCCTACCTTTTTCACACCCATTGCCAAGTTTTGCACATCCACTGCTGCCACCGAACGTGCTGCTGCTATTGGCGCTCTTGCTGAGATTATTAATGGTATGGGCACCAATGTCACTTCCTTCACTGATGACCTTATGCAAACATTGTTACATAGCATTCGTGACAAGAACATTGAGGTCCGAAGTAACGCAGCTTACGGCCTTGGTCTTTTATGCTTTTTCAGCGAAGATAGTTCCAAGGTTGTTGCAAGATACCCCAATATTTTAGAGCGACTTCAAGGCTTGTTGAAGAAGGTCGACAAGGCCTCCGCTCGTGCCGTTAGCATCAACAACTGCGATTCTGATGACAACAATGCTCGTTGTTTGTCAAATGCTTGCGGTTGTGTTGCTCGCATGATTCTCAAACATCCCCAAAACGTTCCCGTTGCTGATGTTGTCCAAGTTCTTCTCCAACGTCTTCCTTTGGTTGAAGGTCTTGAAGAAAACACACCCATTTTCGAGCTTTTTATTGAACTTTTCAAGGGCCAAGAGCCTACAGTTGTCGCACACCGTGAAGAAATTGTTGACGTTTTCTCTCGCGTTTTTGCTCAAGAAAGTGCGGCCAAGGCTGATCTCGAAAACACCACCACTGGTGTCAATGAAATCGAGCTTCCATTCGAGACTGACGAGATTAGACATAAGATTATCGAGCTTTTGAAATTCTTAGAGTCTCAACAAAATGGATTGGTTTCTAAACACCAGAACCTTGTTTCTTTGTTGGCTTAAAAAGTTACATATAATAATTATTTTTAATGCCTTATTTTGTTAAATACTCATTTTTTATACAATCCTTTTGCTTTTTTGTTTCCCCTTTACGCTTTTTTATTTCCTTTTTAATTTTTATAGAAAAAATATATTAGTTTTGATTTTTTTAAATATAGAGTTGGTTTACATTTGACCTCGTAAAAAACAGTACAAACAGTGATGAACCTCGGTTTAATGGCGTGAAAATTTATATAATATTGTTCCCCACACAGTTGGAAATAATGTAAAATTTCAAAGATGATCGCCGAGAGCTTAGCGGAACTCTTGCAAGTCATTCATGCTTGCGACAAATTTGTGGGATGAAGAGCGGGGAGTGAATTTATGAAGGGCACAACGTTGAAAAGTATTTATCAAGACATTCGTTTCCTTATTTAAGATCAACAAATGAAATTTAGTGAAACTAGAAGCAATGCCTGACAATACTCAATTACAGACGATTAAAAATAAATCGTTTGCTCAGCTCATGTCTGTGGAACAAATCAAATTTATTAGTTCACAAGGTAATGACAATAACACAACACCGCTCTCTTACTTTAAATCACTAGTAATTCCATACCGACCAATTGTCTCGCGTGGAGTTTTTGGCGGCCATGTCATGGCACAATCTTGCTACTCCGCTTCCCATACTGTCCCTCCCGGCTACGTTTGTCACAATCTCCACGGATACTTTCTTTTGCCTGGCCAGCAACATCAGCCATTTTGTTATAAAGTGTCAGTCATTCGTGATGGCAACACTTACAAAACGCGGCAAGTTCATGTATACCAATTTCCTGAAAACTTAGAGATTGAAGTTCTTAAATCTGACGAAGCGAGTAAAAAGTATTTATGCTATGTTGCCATAATGTCGTTTAAAAAACCGAGCAAGAATCCGGCACACTTGACACACCAGCGCCAATTACCTCATAAATTTTCTGTTCATCAGAAAAAAAAAGTGATACCAAGTTTAAAACATGCTCCCGATACAGATATACCTGCTTGGGTTAAACTTACAAATCAACACGATTATACAATTGAAGAAGAAATACACCCAATTGAAGTACGTAAATTGGATATGAGCCCATATCATGAAAACTTGCCAGTCACCCAAAGAACCCAAATCCATTATTTCAAGCATCATACCAAATTACAAGACCAACAGACCAGCCCAGATATATCAAATTTACATGTTGCTGCGCTGATCTATACTTCCGATCGCAATTCGTTGTTCACCATTCCCAACATGCACGACCGCAAATTTTCGTTGGCCCATGTAGCATCTATTGACCACTCTTTTATTCTCCACAAAATAAACACCGTGCCTCGTGTCGATTTAGATTGGATGGTTATGGAAACCTTTTCGGCAGCAGCAGAAGATAACAGAGGTCTTTATCAAGGCCATATCTACGACTATGACGGAAAGTTGGTTTGTTCGTTCATGCAAGATGGGGTTCTTAAAGCTTATGACACATCTTTATTGTATAAAGAGGAAATGTATTACAAGGCTTGTATTGAAGAAGAAAAAAAGAAGCAAAGAGAAAAAGGTAAAACTTTTGCAAAGCTTTGATTTTTTGAAAAAAAAAGCAGTTGTTATTAAATATGTTCGATTGTGAAAGATGTTTATAATTAATCTATCAAAAAAAATTAAATGATATTTTGAATAATAAAGAGTAAACACAAACTGACCTAACTTCAACATCACGTTTAATACACATTTGCTTTTATTAAATCAGCTTCAGTGTTTCCCCAAGTCCATTCATTAGCAAACAGTTAGATTCGTACTAGGCTAGACTTTTCATAAATCTCAGCCGCTACTTTTTTTCTTTCTTATTCCTGTTATCATTGGATATTGTACATTATAGTGTAGAACATATCGACAAGGTGTCGCTTTAAAAAAAATGATAATAACGATACCAAGACTGCTGGCAACATTTCTTGAGAATTTACATAAGAGAGTGTGTGATATTAGCTATTGGTAGAAAATGGCGACAAATAAGCATTTTAAATTTGATGAAATCAAAAAAAAAAAAAAAAAAAGATTGATAGAACGATTAAAATTAAATGATATAGACCAATCACTTTACAAAAAAACAAAACAAAATCAATGTTCATCAGTTATCAGCATTTGAACTCAATTGCTAATTGTTCACTTTGTACAATAACGTGAATAATTTTTTTCTAATCTATCAAATCTTTTGTCAAGCATGTACAATGTATATATGAAATGACCAGTATCTCGATGTCTTTAATTATCGAGAAACTTGACAAAGTCTGATCTTCATGATTATTAGTTACTTTAATACCAACCAGTATATACAAAATACACACTTTGAGCAAGAAAAAAATGCTTATAAGTGCACTTAAAATTTTAATAGAAAGACTATTGATAACAAATACAAGCATCAATTGATTATGCTTATAATTATATTTTTTAGTTATACTGTATATAATAAACTCACAAAATATACAAAAAGAAAAAAAAAGAAATCATTCATTAAAATTATTGATGTACTGTGCAGATAATTCAAGGTTCTCTTGTTTATTTTTTTCATTGAAAAATGAAAAATAAAGGTACTGTAGAAACGATATGAAAAAAAAGTAACTTAAGATTTAATAGTCATCAATATTGCAATGAGACTTAATTAGATAGAATGGAAAACAATGAGAAACGCCATTTATCATAACATGAATCCATGATCTTGGTTCATTATTTTCTTGATCTTTAACATTAACTACAAATATACTATTGGACCTACCCTTAGCAACAATAGAAGGTATGTATAAATATTGAAGTTAATTACCCTTCTTTTTTTTTGGAAAGCTTGAATAAAATGAAATTACATTGATTGATCAAGGCTTGCAATTTACAACATTTTTTTATGCATTTTACATTTGAATTGATGCAGGCAAAAGAGCAACGTAATTGGATAGTTTTTGTAAAATTTCCTTATTGGGATGTCAACGAGACCCATGCTCATGTTGAAAATTTCATTTTCATGTGTGTGTGTAGTTACTACAGTCACCTTTTTAGCGAATCACAGGCCTGAAAAAGATAGAATTAAAAAAAATCAAAGCCCTGGCCAACATCGGCCGAGTCTTTGTTTATTTGGAATCAAGGTAATTAAACTAATAATTTCGAATAACAAAAATAGAACAATGATTATTAAAATAGCTATTTGTTAAGCACATCAAAATTTCAGATATTTCAATTGTTTTGTTTTTGTTAACTTGCTAGTTAAAAATTATGCTCGATAATATCAAAAAAGATTATTTTTTATTAGTATATCATTTCTTTTAAAAATTATTTTTTAAAAACCTTTACATCTAAATTTTCTATTTCTTTTATAATGTTTTCAAATGTACTTACATGATTGGTCGACAATTATAAAAAAAGTAATAGCATATGTTTTGTCGAAACTGTATCAAAAACATCATAAAAACAAAACATCAGTAGTATTATTCATAATCCATATAATGCCAAAATATTGTAAATTGTTGACCAGAATTGATTTGATTGTAGAGTCCAAATACAACTCTTTCATTTTTTTAGTTACTAGCTTTATTCATTTCACGTATCTTGATTGCTTTTACCCAATTCAATATTCAAACTGATGAACAAGCAAATGCCATTTGCTCACTTGAACTCGATTTACAAAAAAATGTTGCGGATTCTAGAACACTGGAAAAAGCTTGGATTTACTATATGCCCTTGTCATGATTATATTCTTTTTATTTATATACTTTTCACAAGTCACTTTTTATGACGTGTTATCATGAAATTGTTAAACCAAAGTTGATATTCTTT
Source organism: Magnusiomyces magnusii (assembly GCA_030570155.1). Classification (NCBI taxonomy): domain Eukaryota; kingdom Fungi; phylum Ascomycota; class Dipodascomycetes; order Dipodascales; family Dipodascaceae; genus Magnusiomyces; species Magnusiomyces magnusii. Next base: position 14,103 of record JAJLVH010000001.1, read on the forward strand.
ACCATCTTATTCGCAGAAATAAATTGAAAGATCCATATAACAAATGATAAAAACAAAATTATCATTATAAACATGAATCTCAACAATTGCTACACAAAATGGTATTTTTTTTTTCATTTTTATCTGTGCAAATTCTTGGTATTTTTGAATAGACGAGCCTGAAAGGCGTAAGATACAGGGTCCTAGCTCTGATGATATTGAAAAAGAAAAAATCGTAGATTCAATTTAAAAAATGGCGTGAATCGGCATTCTTGTTATTTCTTAAAATTAGTTTTTTTCTGAAAAATACCCAATTAATACATGTACTATCAAGTTGATATTAATAAGAAAGACTTGCAGAGTGATTTTATAACTTTCCATCATATAATTGCGTAATATGATTGGTAAAAACTTGGTTGCAAGAAACTCAATCAAGTTTATTAAAATACCAAATATAATTTCTTTAAACATATCATTGATTAACGATATTATCAATGACTACCTTTATATTTCTAATCTGGAAAGGTTTGATGTGATTTATTCATATTCAAACTTCAAGATATAGGCAAGTGCACAAAGTCAGAAAAATGCTTGTTTGAGTTTTTCTAATTTTAAAAATCATTTGCTACGCTTTTATAATTTTGGGTAAAAAAATTGCATCATTTGAGTATAGTGGCTTGTTTATGCGATAGAATAAAAAAAAAACTGTAAATTGTTTTTAAAATCATCAAATCAACAATTAGTAAAGTCCAAATTCACTTGATATTTGTGTTCACACATTTGTAAATTGAATCAAGCATCAACTTGTTTTCATAATTGTAAATCTGATCAGATAATCAGGTCTGGTGATTATACCCAATACGGCGAAAATCCGCGGAATACAGCTTAAACCAGTAATTTGCCACCGCTTTTAAATAAAATACGCTTTCAAAGCGTGACACTCGATCATAACATTAAAGTCCGAAAAATGACCGGAACACTTGTCAAACCATACACGTTCATCAGTTTTTCATAGTCATTATTAGTTGCTGACCAAGTCTCAAATAATCCCAAAAATTTCAACGTTGATAGTTGTGTCTAGTCAGCCGTACACCTATCGTCACCGTCGTTTTTTAATTTTCTTGTTTGGCCACAACTTGAGTGTCGTTTTTTTGTGCCTACAAAAATTTTTCAACTATTTTTACCACCAAACCGTTTGAAATAGCAAAAAGGGTTTAACATTGATACCATTGGAAATCTTTTTTGTTTTAAATAATTTTTATTGAATATTGTTCAATAACAGATTCAGAAGTTATATATACATATATTTTCAAATAAGAAATGAAACCAATTTCGCTGGTCTCGGCTTCTGTTTTAGCATTGGCTGGCTCATCGCAAGCTGCTACAAAGGTCTTTGATTGGACTGTATCATGGGTTTCTGCCAACCCTTCAGGTCAACACGAACGAAAAGTCCTTGGAATTAACGGCGAATGGCCGTTACCACAAATTGATGTCGACAAGGGTGACCGAGTTATTGTCAATTTACATAATGACCTCGGAAATGCCAACACTTCTGTTCATTTCCATGGTTTATACCAAAATGGTACAAACTCTATGGATGGTGCAACTTTTGTCAACCAATGCCCAATCCCACCAGGCTCAAACTTTACTTATGACTTTGTTGTTGATCAAAACGGAACTTACTGGTATCATTCGCACGTTGAAGGACAATACCCCGATGGCTATAGAGCTCCATTTATTGTTCATGACAAACACGCGTATTTCAACGACATGTACGATGAAGAACTTACTTTCACTCTTTCAGACTGGTACGACGATGTAATGGATGTTTTGAATGACGAGTTTTTGAATTTGTATAACCCCACTGGTGCTGAACCCGTTCCCCAGTACTTGATTTTCAACGAAAATATGGATGTTTCTGTTTCTGTTAAGCCCAATACTACCTACCTTTTACACATTATGAACATTGGTGCTTTAGGAAATATTTACTTTTGGTTTGAAGACCACGAGTTTACAATTATTGAAATTGACGGTGTTTACGTTGAACCTGCCAATGCAAGCACTTTATTTATTACCCCAGCTCAGCGATATACTGTACTTCTTAAAACCAAGGATACCACTGACAAAAACTATGCCATTGTTTCTGTCTTTGATATTGGCAGTTTTGATACACCTGAAGATTGCAAGACTCTTAATACCACCAATTGGCTTGAGTACAACAAGTCTGCTCCACACGAACATTATAATGTTCCTTACGAAACTTCTGATGACATTGAAGCATTTTCAGATTTTGATCTTGTTCCTGAAGATGGTCTTGGATTATATGCCGATCCAGATGTCGAATTTACTCTCAACATTTCCATGAATAACCTTCTTAACGGTGTCAACTATGCATTCTTTAACAATATCACCTACACTGCTGCCAAGGTTCCATCTCTTTACACTGTGATGTCTGCTCCTGAAGATTTGGTTAGCGATCCTCGAATCTATGGTGAATATACCCATCCACTTGTTCTTGAGCATATGCAAACTGTTCAAATTGTAATTAACAACAATGACCCAGGTACTCATCCATTCCATATGCATGGTCACAACTTTCAAGTTATTTCCAGATCTGATATGTCTGATGAAGAAAATCCAATTCCATTTGATCCGAAAAAGGATACAAAGTTCCCTGCTGTTCCCATGAGAAGAGACACTGCTTATGTCAACGCCATGGGCAATTTGGTGATTAGATTTATTGCAGACAATCCAGGTGTTTGGATTTTTCATTGCCATGTTGAATGGCATTTGTCCCAAGGTCTTGCACTTCTTCTTATTGAAGCACCTCATCAAATTCGTCAAAATGAGAATATCACAGCACAGCATTATGAGGTATGTGCAGCTGGTCATGTTCCATTTGAAGGTAATGCGGCTGCCAACAACGTAGACTTTTTGAATTTGGCTGGCCAGAATGCACAGGCTCCAGAACTTCCCGAGGGATTCACTGCTAAAGGCGTTTTTTCATTGATTGTATCTATTTTGTCTGCATTTGTAGGTCTTTTCTTTATTGGCCGATATGGGGTCAGCGAAAACAAGGAAGTTGATACCAAAGATGCAGAAGCTATTTTAGAAGATGAGCTCGAGACTCTGTGATGAAGTAACATACAAACAAAATAATTGATAATGCAAGTATATGAATTTAAATATTTTTGATGATTTTTTTTATTTAATTTTGCAATATTGTAAATACCATAATATTAGTTGTTGAAGATGATGAATACAAACTAATAACGATAACAAAAGTACAATAAAAAAAAAGTTTAAACATTCCAAAGAGCTCATGTTGTTTGCTCAGTGGTCAAAAAAGAGAGGTAACTACCCTCGTCAGATCATGTTTCATTAATTTCAATATAAATGAAAAAATAATAATACAGAACTATAAAAGTATATCATTAATGGCGAATTATAGAGAAGATGCACAATATGCACTATATGTAGGGTTTGATGATTTACTGGTAACAACAACATTGACATGATTAGCGGTGATATTGTCAATATCTGATAACGTCTAATTAATGAATATTTATTTTTACATTTATCACAAGAAAAAAAAAAAAAAAAAAAATTACGAAAATGCTCATAAATCAAGTATTAATTGGATAATCATTAATTTATTGTAAGAATTTTTGTATATTGCAAATACCCTGTCTTTGGTGAATATGAATATTGATAATTGTTGGTTATGGGTTTTATACAATTACATAATTCGAGATGGATTGAACAAAATATATAAATTTATTCAAGTCTCAAACTAATTTCATTTTTTTTCTTTCCTTTCATTATCAATATCTACTAACTCAATTCACTCATTCAAACAATCATAATCCACTTATCCATTCGTTTCTTGACTCGGCCATAATACCAATTCAAAACAAACAAACAAAACATTTTATTTATTATCAAAAATGAAATTTTTTACTACTGTTGCCTCTGCTATCATGGCTATCATGGCTACCATGGCTTTTGCTGCTCCTTTGATTTCATCTACCACTTCTGGAGTTGAAATTTCAAACAAAACCGAACCCGTTTCTACTTCTCTTCCTACCGCCACTGTGACCATTGAAAACATCGACAACGACGAAGAAACCAACTCTTTGCCTACTTCTCTTCCTGATGTCGACGTTGTTGCCGTTTATGATGTCTCTGAAGACCTTTATCCCATTTTTGTTTCCAACAAAACACACTTTTACATTTACTTTGTCAAAACTGAATCTTTAGTTGCCGACAGAAAGAATAACAACGTTTATGGGTTTTTGGACCCCAACTATACTTCTGACTTCTGTGATTCTTCTGTTGACAAACGTGATACCTCTTTTGAAACCAACGCTGCATCCGAATGGAAATGGTGGAAATTGGCTTCTGCTACTCCAGGCCGAAACCTTGTCAAGCGTGAAGCCAGCCCTGCTCCTGGTAGCTGGACCTGGTGGTCAATTTCCAAAGTAGGTCCTACTTGGAAATAAATCCTCTATTTGCAAGCTTTATGATTTCTTTTTTTTTTCTCATTCACTTTCTTTTGATACCTTTTTTTCACAACTACTTTTGTTTACAATTACAAAAGCTGCACTCTGATATTTGTGCATTCATGAATATCTGGCGAAGCCTGCTTTAAATATTTTCTTGTTTCTTTTCTCAATTTTTTATTATTTTATTTTGATTATTGTATATTATTATTCTTTTTTTTTTGATTACTTTTATTAAGCCAACTAAACCAGCAAATTGAAAAACATAAAACAATTAAAAAAAACTACAACGAAATTAATTTCTACCAATTTAACACTAACGACAACAACATAAACGATACTACTCAAATGCACATATAATGTGTAAAACAAACAATAAACTACAAAAAAAAAACCCCCATTATGATTTTTGACCAAACCTTTTTTGATATTCTTTTTCTGGTCTTTTGATTCCTATTGATATTTTTTATATTTTGTAAATCTGTTTTGACGTTTATATATATATATATATCATAATAAATCATGTACATTGCATTTTTTTTATTATTCTTTTTTCGTTAACAAACTAATCAGGAAATATTGTGCGGTTTACGGTTGAAGCCTTGTCCAAAACAAGTGAGCGTCGTTTTTTTTTTTTTTTACAATTTTATTTGAAATGTAATCGGAGTAAACAATTGTGCAGAACATCTAAACAATGTATGAATCTTGGTCGATTTTATATGTTTGTATTTATTGATTTGATAGAAATACTGGTTTTCAAAAAAAAATAAAAATAAAAAAAACCCTGGCATGACAAGGTTTCATAAATAGAAATTAAAGAAATGAAAAACTTATTTGAGTCATGGTTTTAATTCAAATTCAGTGCTGGTACACAAATATATAAATGCCGATATATCAAGCCTGGTCCTGGACATTCCTCTATTCTATTTCATCGATTGGACGTTGAAGATAACAAAACTTGCTCAATAAATCATAAACAAAACACATTAATTTTTTAAATATATATACATTTTTGTATACTAAATAAATATTTTTCATCCACTCTTTTCCTTTTCTTCAACAGGTTTTCCACCTGCCGTCACTTTTCTTTCCACATAAACATACTCTGTAACAGCAGCAACCTTTTCAGGTTCCACGTACACATGCTCGCTTTCACTTGACTCAAGCCCAAAATCTTCAGTTGGCAACAACTTCACGGACTCACCAGGGTTTGTGCGTTCCCATCCGGTTTTGAACACAGAGCCCATTCCAAATGTAGGGAATGGATGAGCTTCTGTGTTGAAAACAACTTGTGACAAGTCTAATTCATGATCATCATCGTCAAACAACAAATATAGGTACTTCAAAGTCTCTGACAACCAAAAAGATTCCATATTGTCACGAAGTGTGGGTGTTGCGTTGTCAACATTGTCAAGTGATGTGTATCCAGCATCTCCACTGACTTTAGAGTGTTTTTCAAATGCTTCAAAAATTTGCCATCCCCACTTACGATAAATAGGGTTTTTGGTAAGTCTCCAAAGCACAAACAAGGATTCAACAGTTTCAGGACGTTGAAGATTATGAGCATCAGGTTTCTTGACATAAAAATCCGATTCATAAGCGCCAGGTTTGTTATTGAAATGAACAATTTCTGGAGAAAGACCGCTTGCAGTTTGGTTATACATTTCAAAACAGGTATGAGTAAGTTCCATACCCAAACGAAATTCGTCTTCTTGAGCAGCTGTCCATTTGGTACGACGAGCAGTTTCAATAGGAACACCACCAGTGGCGCCAAGAGCAAACATACCACCAGCAAAACAAACAAGGTGATCCATTTTGGGGGATAATTCTGAAGAATTGGGCTCAAGTTCGCCAATATAAGTGAGTTTGTTTGGTTCAGAATGGGCAATCAATCGCTTTCTAATTCCAGCTAAAGCTTCATCGTACATTGCTCTGTATATATATTCTTGTGACGAAGTTTGAAGGTATTGTTTAATAAGGTATTCGTAATAAGAATCGCCGCGAGAACCTAAACGAATAGTGGAATCGCGGTACTTGCCAGTATCGGGATGAACAAAGATTGGAACCAAACCATCTTCAGGGTGGTTGTTTTCCAGAATTGCGATAATCTTCTCAGCCTTTTGCCAGTAAAGAGGTTCGCCTGTGAGTCTGGCAAGGTACTTGAATTCAAGTTGCAACGTAGCAACTTCGGCAGTAGAACTGGCACCCATATCAGTATGAGAACGAACACCTGAGCCAGTGTGAAGGTTAACAGATGCGTATGGAATACCAGAAGGAGATTCAAAAGCAGAAAGTAAACGGTTTGCAAGATCAGTAGCCTTGTCAAGATACAAATCATCTTGAGTAAGAAAGTGAGCAGAAAGAAGGCCACCAAGCATTCTGATGGTAGTTTCAAAAGTATTGACATTGTAGTCCATATCGTAATTAAGTTCATTTTTAACCCAAGAACGGGCTTTAGCCAACTGGGAGTCAAGACCCATAATCTTCATGGTATCAAGAGAATCAACAATGATCCAGCCTAAAGGTTTAGGACCCATGTTTATACCAGTTTTGGAAAGAGGTTTATACACATCTTTACCCCAAGCATACTTTTCGTATCCAGCCCATGAACGAACAAAGGCTTCTTTAACAGCATCTCTGCGTTTATCCCAATCACCAGCAGAAGACGAGTTGCCAAAAAACAAAAGAGGATTACTGCTGCTGCCACCAAATTTGTAGAGTATGAACAACACAGCAGAGACAATGGCAAACAAAGTGACAAATGTTCGTTTCTGCTTTGATTTCTTGCTGTGCATATAATCAATGCCATAAGGCTTATCCTTATACAGTGGCAATTCCTTGTCAGTGCCACCGCTTTTTCCAATCCATAGTCTATTTTCAACATCCTTGACTGTGGACTTCAATTCCGAGACATTATGAGGCACTGAAAAACTCATAATGATTTTTTTAAAAGAGTTATAGCAGTGAAAGGGTATTTATTTAAATTTAGATATAAATTTAAATAGTAATTATTAGATATTGAACAGATATCAAAGAAAATAAAATTTTGAAATTTGTTGTAGATGAAACAAAAAGAAAAGAACTGGAGTTTAACCCATCAGTGAAAAGCCAGAGTGGAAAAGTGTCACGTGTTGCATGACGTATCAAAAACACATGAAACAAAAGCAGGAACAAGGTAATCAAGTTGGTTAAGCAACTAAATTAGTTAAGTTTATATCAAGAAACATTAAAAAGAAATGTGTTCACAAAGACTCGAACACGTGTTAAAAAAAGAAAAAAAAGAAAAAAACTGTAAATGAAAGTTTAATAATTGTAAATTTCGGTCACGTGGTATAAACGGCTGAAAGCAAAACCAAGAAAATGTAAGAATTTCTTTTAACGGAAATTTACCAAGAAATGACGGTAAAAATATATATATTTCGATATCTTGGCTTAATGCTTGTAACAAAAACAAGGAAGAGAAAAAAAGGGATCGTTCGATGAAGCTATGAAAGATTTGTTAATGAATATAACGTTGGATCATCAATATACCATATCAACAGATAAATTGTTCATGAGTTTAAAAATCAAAATCGGAGGTACTAGTTTGAAGGTATAACTAAGTAGTTTTGGAAAGTGGCGGAATCGGACAAACGCTTGTAGTTCGGTAATTGAATCGTTGGTTTAACTGCCATTCAATAAGCAAAATCGTTTCAACAACAGCAACAAAAGCATTTTACAGTTGCTTTGGTTAAGCGAAAGATAGTTTCGAGTATTAGTTTATGGTTCATCTTGTCGTTATTGATGATTATTCATTACATCTTCGTCGTTAAGCTACACCGCAAATGCACCATGACAAACTATCCTCTTTATAAGAAATATTTCATTAATACTCGGAAAGTAAAAAAGCTTGGTATGATCATTATTTCATTATTAAATTTTTCGTCTATAAAAAGGACATGATTTCTTGTTTTTTCCTTTTTTTATATATAAACACTTGAACAAACTTGAAATTTCGAATATTTCTCTATATTCACATTAGCTTTTTTGGATTTCATCGTTGCCTTCATTACTTTTAATTCTATAATCTTTTTCTTTCATCATGGGTATGCCTTCAAACCCTGCATCCAATGCAATTCTGTATCTATCGTATGGTTCCATGCTTTTTTTGGGACTTTTCATTTCATGGAAATTTTATGAAAAGAAAAGTTTTTTATCTGGCAATGGTACTCAAAAGGCTATTCCTTTAGCTTTTAACTTTATCGCGTCAGGTATGTTTTTGTTTTATTTAATTTTTCTTTTCATTTTTTTTTTTTTTTTTTTTTTGAATGCTTCACAAATTTCAAGTTCTTCGTTCAGAAGTCTTGTTTTCATTCACATCTTTTTTTTCATTTGTTTTTTTTATAATTTTCACCTTGAGTTTGTTGTTGTTTATTTCATACTTTTGGTACTGCGGGTGCTGCTTTACTAAATACATGGTTTGTTGATATCAAATTCATGTCATTTTGTCAAGTTTGCTGAGAATATACCGTTCACTACTCGATCAAGATAATACTTGCGCGGGAACTGTGCTGATCAACACTTTCTCAAGTTGTAAATTTGAAAAAAAATTCATCGTTCATGAATCATTTGTATTGCCTTTTCATCATCATTGCTCATGTATTCAAACTACACATTAACCTTTTTGTCTATTGAATGGTTTTTTTAATATTAGTTTTTTATTCAACAACAGTCTAACAAATTAACCTTTTTAAATCTCAATGTTTTTTGATTTAAAAATGTTTTGATAACTAAACAATTTTGGTTATTAATTATTTTATTTATTTTTATTCATTATTTTTTATAGCCATGGGTTGTGGTATTTTAGCTACCTATCCTCCAATCGCTGCAATTGCTGGTGTACAAGGTCTTTTGGTATATGGCTTGTCTTCTTCTTTGCCAATCTTGGTATTTGCTTTTTTTGGTCCCCACATTCGCAAACAATGTCCTGAAGGTTTTGTATTGACTGAATGGGCTTTTCAACGCTACGGTGTTGCGACAGGCTTGTATCTTTCTTTTTTCACTATTGCTACCATGTTTTTGTACATTGTTGGTGAACTGTCGTCTTTGCAAATGGCTATCGAATCTCTTACTGGTCTTAAGGCTCTTCCTTGTATGATTGTAGAAGCTGTGGTGACTACCATTTACACCAGTTGGGGTGGTTTCCGCACTTCCTTCATCACTGATAATGTCCAAGCTTTAATGGTAACAGTCCTGTTGATTGTTTGCAGCATTGCAATGGGTACCCAAGTTAAGATTGATACTAGCAATATTGAATCTAGTGGTTTACTCAAGCCATCTTTGTTGGGCTGGAAACTCATGTACATTTTGCCAGTTGCTATTGTCACAAATGATTTTTTTTTGTCTGGTTTCTGGCTCAGAACATTTGCTTCACGTACAGACAAGGATTTGTTTATTGGATGTCTTATTGCAACAATTGTGATTTTGATTTACTTGGTCGTTACTGGTGTTACTGGGCTTTTGGCTGCATGGGGCAATCTGTTGGCTCCTGACGGAAGTGATGCTGCTTATGCCTTTTTCATTGTATTGGTAACACTTCCTGCTTGGGTTGTCGGTTTTGTGCTGGTTTTCATTGTTATGCTCTCCACGGCCACTTTTGATTCTCTTCAATCTGCCATGGTTTCTTCAATTTCAAATGATCTTTTCCGAAACAGATTGAGACTCATTTGGGTCCGTTTCTTGGTTGTGTTGGTTATGATTCCTTCAATTGTTGTAGCACTTCGTGCACCCAACATTTTGCAAATTTTCTTGATTTCCGATTTGATTTCTTCGGCCGTTGTTCCTTCCTTGTTACTTGGTCTCTGGTCCAAGATGTACTTTTTGACTGGTTGGGAAATCATTTCTTCAGGTTTGGGTGGTATTTTGTCTGTCTTTATTTTTGGTTCTATTTACTATAACGATGCTCTTAAAGGTGCCCAGCTTTTAATTCTACAACAAGGTCTTTATGTGGACGACTGGAGTGCATTTGGTGCATTTGCAGTTGCACCTGGTGGCGGTTTGGTGTTTGGTGCAATTTGTTTGGGTATTAGATTAACGGTTTTGAAGATTTATTCTAAAACTACTGGCACTAGATTTACTGCACTCGACAAGCCTGTCAAAGCCAATTATACTGATTACCTTCATCCAGACCACCCAGATTATGGTTCAACTCTTGACCGTGAGAGTATGAAAGATGTTGGAGTTTTCAATACTACCACCAACGGAAGTCTTGGACAAGGCCAGCCAAAGGATTACATTTTGGAAGCCAAGGAAAGTACAAACCAAGCACATCAAGTCACATCGATCAGCTTTTTGGCCAACTTTTTCGATTTCGATACAACCACAACGTGGGGCAAGTTTTTGCACATTTTCTTTATTTCTGATAAAGAATTGAATCTGTCAGTGGCTCCTCCTGATTTGTTTTACATGTCAAGGATGAAAAACGCTGTTGTTAAACAGTTTAAAAAGGATTGATTTTCTTTTCTTTTTTGATTTCTTTAAAATCTTGAGGATTTGTATAAAGCATTTTTAGCCAATCGTTTTTATAAAAAAAATTGTTTTGTTTTTAATTTACATTTGCTTATATTGAGTCTTTCTTTTGATTTAACTAACTTGGTTTGTTTATCAAATCCAAAAATGAAAAATAAAAAAAGAATGGCATCACGTGTAGATAGCATTATCTTTTCTTTTTTTTCTTTTTTTTTTGGAAATTGTAGTTACGGTTTCTTCTTTTAATCCTAATGAAGTTGAAAAAAAATTAATTAACTGTAAATAATTAAATATCGGTATTATTATCATGTTCCTTCTTCAAGTTGTCTAGGCGTGATATCCAAACTGGATGGCAAAACCGGTTGATGTGAGATTAATTGATACGATGGCTGCGACAATGGTTGTGATGATGGTTGTGTTACATTTGGATGTGGGTATAAAGTGGTTTCAGGTGCAGACGAGCTTCCAACTAAAGAGCTACTGGTATTAATGATGTCATTATTTCTGTTTTGATTTTGAAATATTCTGTTTATTGAAGACATAGTGGACCCAAATGTATTGGCAGATCTGTTGCTGGAATCCTGGTTTGGGTTTTCATTGTTTTCATCGTCAGCATTTGTAGAAACGTGATTTCGATCTCTATTTTCAAATCCTGTTCCAAAATCCGACCATAGTTGTCGTCGTCGTTGTTCTAAAGGTTGATTATTGACCCAAACAGAGTTATGACCGTTATAAAAAGACGTGTTTTGATGTCTAGAAACCCGCTGAGGCCTTGTAACTTCCTCGATAGGCTCAGGACCTAATGGATCAATAGTGTTGGGTGCATAGTAATCTTTTTTGCACAATGGACAACAAGCACGTCTTGTTAAGAGCCATGGCTCAATACATTCGGCATGGAAAATGTGGCCACAGGTTAGTCCTCGTACCAAGTCATCATCGTTCATGTCCTCAATACAAATTGCACAGGTTGATAAATCATTTTCAAGGTTCGAAATAGAAATACTTGATTTTGTTGTATTATTCGTTTTGGGTTCATATTTGTTATTGTCGTTGTTATTGATGTAATCATCTTCAACTTCACTTCCTAAAGAACTATAATTGTCGTCATCTTCATAGCAATAATTTGTTCCTAAAACTGGGGTCGAATATCTAAATCTGTTTTTGTGTCGAGTATATTCCAAATTGACAAAACTATGTCGATTTAGGTCAGAAAGGTTTTTGGTTTTATTGTTTTCATTGTTAACGTCAACATTGTCGTTAGGGTATTTACTGTTGCTTTTGCTTTTGGGAATGTTTTTGTGTAAATTAGACTCTGATCCCAAGTTTCTTAACGAAAACAACAATGAATGTCGAGGTCCTTTATTCGCCAACATTGTGAGACTTTGATGTTTTGATTTAAGATCGAGGCTCAGGTTATGTTTGTGGTAATGGTGATGATGGATAAGGTGATTGGATTTAGATATTTTGTCGGTTTTGGTCGTTGGAGGTTTGAAAGTTTCACAATATGGGCCTTTATTATCATCGTCATCATCATCGTTTTCGCTCTTGTTGGAATATAAAGTGGTGACAGCTTCAGTGGTTGAAATAGTATTGGACTTTTCATCATTTACATTTACGCTCTTGTTTTCATTTCCACTTGTTGCTTCCAACTTTTTCAAATACAAAATAGACTTTTCTTTAGCTTCAGAAAAAGGTTTTGCTGGAAATTGGTAATCAATTTGTTCGCGAGTCATAAGTTTGAGTTGCTTTTTATTGCGAGTACCTCTACCACGACGCGATCCATTGGCACCAATCGCATATGGGTAAGAACCACCTCCACCTCGTCGTGTAGGACCTATAGGTTCTCCTGAGACCACAGGACCAAACTCAGTTCCATAAACGTTTGAGTGGTTTATATCTTGTAATGAATAAGCAGAGTTACGAGCCTGTCGTTTTCGGACGTAATGTCGGATAGTTGCAATTGCAAATATGTTGAAAAGAATTGCGCCAATACCTATGGCGATGAAAAAAAAGATGTTTGCGGGTGTAGCAGACGAACCACCTACAGTTTGGCCAATATCAGACATGAAGAACTAATTTATAGAAATGTGTTGAAATGTACTTAAACGAGTGAATGAGTGTTGATTTGTGAGTTTTTTTATTTTTTTATTTTAAAAAATTAAAATTTGTAAAAGAAGAAAGAATTTTTCTTGTTAAAAAAAACGTTTTTTTTTTTCTTCTAAAACATGTTACAAATAAGAAAAATTATGTATTCAAACGTTTTTTGTATTTTTTTATAATATTTTAAATAATTTTTCCAAATTTTTAACGGGCTGAAACAGACAAAAAAAAATCATGAATTGAAATAGATTGAAACGAAATGTCATCTTTGACGTCGATTGTTGTTAATTAGCATCGTTAACGGCTCGTTTACAAATACCCGACCACCTAGAAATGGCAACAATGGTTATTTTGTCGCTGCACCAGTAGTCACATCAGTAGTCACGTCAGTAACCATCAGAACATGGTTACGACCAACTCGTCTTGAATTAGGCTTTCGACGGTTTTCAGTCACAGACAAAACCAAGTCAAAATCCTTCCAAATTGGTTCCAGATCGATGCCGCTTCAGGCAATTTAGAGTTCTGGCTGATTTGTTCCTGGCAGATTAAGAGTCGCTGTGCGTATTGCGTCTGTTTTTGGACGCAATTTGTGTTAATTTGTGTTAATTTGTGTCGATTTCGACTTCTGATTGGCTAAAAATAACTGGAAATAGCCACGATTAGCCAAATCACTGGCAAATGCTTAATAACACTCAGCTATTCAATACTTGCGTCGTCATCAATCGATTTGTTCTTGATGGCTCAAAAACCAAAAAACCTCCAGCTTTAAGTTTTATCACGTGATCTTCTCTTGGGCTTAAAAAAATCGAGCTTTCGGTTTCAACCTAACCATCAAAACAATATCACGATAAAAACAATGAACTTTGGATCAACTACAACTGATATTGCTTCAGTCATTGATGACTATCTAAAGTGTCCTGTTCAACCTCCACAACCCAATTACCCGCTAATACCATTGACCAAGTGTGCAACAAATGAAGAAATCAAATCCTTTTTGATTCAACAGGTATCTTCTTACAGAGCTCAGAAGAATGGCATCACTCTCTTTTCGGCTCGTATAGCTGAGCATTACATTTCTTCTGCGAAACTACCCGTCATGAATTCCAATCATACCCCCGTCCAATTCCTCAAGTTTCTCTATCTTATCTGGGCAAAAGTTCCTGGTCTCAATACTTATATTCGCAACAATACAATTCCGCATTTCAAAAACCTTGATCAAGAAGATATTGAAAACAATTATTTTCTCCACCATTCAAAAGTCCGTGACTTTTATCGTCAAATTGTTTTGGGATCGTTTAAAGTCTGTGTATCTCCAGAACTTTATATCTTTCTTGAAAAGGTGTCAAAGAATACCCCACTCATTTCTGATGTCATTGATGCATTTGCAAGCTATCGCAAAAATGTTGATCTTGTCAAATTGATAAACAAAACTTCTAATCTGATTCAACCACGGTACAACCGTGGATCTATGAAAAAATACTTGAAACGTTTCGACAAGTGTAAAACTGATTACGATCAAACTCTTGAAACTGTTAAAAATAAAGGCAATGTTGTGGATATCATGTCTTTGCTAGCAATCGGTGGTGCCAGATCTGATGATGTAGTTCGCAGAGTGTTGAAAGATGCAACGTATGAACAACGTATGGAACATTTACTCGCTGATACCAATCTTTCTAAAAAATCAAGTCTAGATTTTAGTTTTGTTGATGAAGTTATGGATAGATCGTATGTCAATGGTTACGATTTTATTTACAATCCTCCATTGAATTATAAAGGACTTCACGCATTATCGGGTCCACGAGCAATTCATCCTTGGATGCACACTGTTCGATCCCATCTCAAAAGTCTTTTTGAAAATGGTACACTGGTAGATTGTCCTTCAAATAAAATTGCAGGTTACAAAGTGAAACAAACTAAATGGGTTTTTTGGTTAGACCCAACAAAGTTTCCCAAGCGAGAAGGCAAATTCGAACGTTTCCACCATGCCCTCAAGCTTTTTGTCACAAACGATACATCGACTCATATGAACTTTTATTATCACACATCCTTAACTCCACACGCTCGTTTAGAATACATTCGTCTCATCCTTAATTTTTTCCCTGAAGCTGACAACATTCGTGTTTGTGACTTATCGACTGCCTTCTTGAGCTTCCCCATTATTGCAAAAGAAAACAAAAATGTGGTTATTGAAGTGCCTGACTTTGATTCCAAAAACAAAAGAGCTAAAAAGTATGCTCGTGTCAAGAACCACATGTATGGCATGAAGTCACCACAATGGAAACACAGAGTTGGAAACTTTTTGAAAAAACGTGGCTTTGTTCCTTCTCAATTTGATGATTGCGTTTTTCTTTATAAAGGCGCTATAAAGGCTCGCTCTGTGGCTTTGCTCATGTATGACCAGTTGCTTTTGTTGGACGACGTGGATTGTCCCCAAATCATTGACGGAAATTTTATTTACAATGAGTTTGTAGGGGCTCGCATCAAAGTAGCTCCTCAACATTTACTAGGCGCCAATGTCATTTATAAAACTATTGCTAAAAAACAGTTTTATTTTGGAATATCTGGAGAAAGCTTTTTAAAAGCTTTAGAAAAGCAAGTCGTGTTTTCGCCAACTCCTGAAAAATCTAGTATACCCGAAGGCAAAGGATTACCCGATTACTTTTGTAAAACAATTAATGATTTCAACTATATATTATCACAGCTTGATTATTTTGCGTCCTGGATTCATCCAATGCTTGCAGAACGTATTCATCTTCTTCACCAATTACCAAGCCAGTTTTCAACCCGCCACAGATCCGATATTTATAAAGCTTTGAACTACTGTGATCAGACTCCTTGTAAAACCTCGGGTCTTGATGGTTACAAAGACGTCAACATAAACACGTATGCAAGCTACGACGAATGTACTGAAGTCGGCTATATTTTAGTAGAAGCACAGTTCAGCATTGTTGCTTGGAAGGCTGTAGTTATAGACCAACGTTTACTAGAACATGACTTTCGTCAAGCTCAACTCATTATTTCTGCAAACAAACTTGTTAAACATATCGTTACTATGGCCAACGAGGTGCTCAGCAAACCCACACAATCCAAAATTCAGCTTTCTACGTACAAAACACACAAAAAAGATACTTCGAAAAATAAACTGAATGCTTTAAAGTACGGTTCTATTGGTCGTTTTGATTACCTTAAAACCCCGGCGCACGAAGAGCTCTTAGTAAAGGCGTTCAACTCAAAGCCAGCAAACTCGTATATTCATGCTGAAGAGGTCACTTCTTGGACAGTTACGCCGGCACTGGGGTTTTATAATACACAGTCTGGAATAACAGTACGTGAAGTGCGTGTCAAAAATGAGTATAAAGAGCTTATGGACGATGATGACTTGAGGTTTTTCAAGCTGCCAATTCAGTCTCCTAGTAATCACGGGAAAATCATTGAATAAGGTGTAAATAAAAATAAATCATTTCTTTTTGATCAACCTGAAATATAAATAAATTTAAATCTAATACCTGTATTAGTTATTAATAATAATAGTTTGTTCTTTTACATTTGTCCAGTAAATCTTCTGATTGTTTTTCTAGCTCCATCTCCAGTTATCGTGATCAACCCATCGTTTGCAATATTTCTCAAAGTTTCCGCAATTTCTGCTCGCGAAACGTTATCTGGATACTCTTCCGAAATACGTCTCAACACATCACTATATCTCACTGTATTTCCGTTTGTCGTCATTTGATCAATCGCCTTTACAAGTTCGTCTTTAAGTGAGGATCGCAAGACACGTTGTGCTAATGATGTACCTGTTTGCACCATTCCCATGTCAATACGACCGGTTCTTGGATCAGTTGCGTAATCCTTGATTGCACTTCGAATAAGTCGAACAGCTTCTTTGACATCAGCAACAGTGACCTCTTGACTTAGTCTCATTTTGGCATGTGCTTCAGATAATCGAATCATACTTTCGAGTTGACGTGTAGTTGCTGTAATTCTCTTTTCAGCAGCCCGTACGTCTTCACCAAGCTTGCGCATGGCAACGTAAGATGTAACAAGCTCAGTTCGTGCAGGTTCAGTAATAACGGGGTGTACATGTTCTTTGGCATATGTGATGTAAAGAGTCAAAAATTCAATAGGAAGAATTTCAAAAGGCGCTGCATTTTCGGGAGCATCTTCAAGATACATGCGAGCCAAATGGTGAGCAAGTTGACGGTCACTGCGCTCATCAACCTTGTCAAGCATCAAGTAAACCAAATCAAAACGGGACAACAACGTAGGTGGTAAATCAATGTTTTGAATAACACTGAGGTCTGGGTTGTATTTAGAACCAATAGGATTTGCAGATGCCAAAATAGAAGTACGAGCATTCAAGGTTGTGATGATACCTGCTTTGGCAACAGACACTGTTTGTTGCTCCATAACTTCGTGTAACACCGAACGAGTACTATCGTTCATTTTATCAAACTCGTCAATACAGCAAATACCACCATCTGAAAGAACAAGTGCACCAGACTCTAAAACAAGCTGTTTTGTTTCTTGGTCTCTTGTAACATATGCAGTCAAACCAACAGCTGAAGAGCCTTTACCAGAAGTGTACATACCTCTGGGCGCAATTTTGTGGATATATTGAAGAATTTGGGATTTAGAAGTGGAAGGATCACCACACAACAAAACATTGATATCTCCTCTGTATCTAGGCGATCCACCTTTTGTAAACTTTTTGTTTGCGCCGCCAAACAATTGTAAAAGTAATCCTTTTTTGACATCATCTTGTTCAAAAATGGAAGGCGCAATTGAGCGTGCCAAAAGTTCATACACATCTGGACGACTGGCTGTATCATGGATTTTTTGTTGTTGTTCAGGTGTAATGTGTCTGATTTCATTAGCTTCTTCGTTATCTTTGTTTTTTCCTTGACCAGATTCTTGATTGAGTTCGTTGGCGTACATGGCTTCCAAGTTTGTGTTGCCCAATGTCGAAACATCTACACCCAACCGTTTATCATCTGTTTTTTGGATATGCAAGATATCAATATAAGTTTTAAACAAGCTTTTGACAGTACGTTGTTGTGGGTTTACACGAATAGGAACAGAACGGAAAACGCCAGTCATGGTGACTCGATCACCAGCTCGACAAACATCAACAAGTTCATCATACACAACAACAGACAATGAGTATGGAGTTTGACCGTCTGGAACGTGACTAGGAATTTCTTGAATACGGACAATTTGCTTGTCAGTGAAAAAAGAACGATCGTGAACAAGTTCCATAGAATTAGGAGCTCCACAATCACGGCGTGAACAAGCAACAGGTTCTTCAATAACGCCACGATCAATGACTACTTGCACAGTATTTGCGCAAACAGCACATTTGAAAAAAGCAGTATTCATGTCAGGAATGATTGGGGTGGTACGAAGTACAAGACCTTTGACAGTAATGAGTTTATCAATATCGTCAGGATTAAGATCACGCAATCCTCGTTCATCAGGTAAATTGTATGGTCTAGTTTTATATTCTTTGGCATCGACTTCAGACAAACGATTATCGGACTCTCCAGTTCCTTCTTCAGCAGCAAGTTGCATCATCACTTCCTTGACAGTGTTATCCAAAATGGGAATGATTTCGTGTGGGTAGTTGATCAACTGGTGAGCCAACCGTGAAGTACCTGAAAACGCAGACAGGTTTTGGAAATCAATGTTGATGTTTGTGAGCCCCATATCCATCATGTTAAGCAGCATCTTGCGGTACACCTTTTCTTGGCCTTCCGCAGTAATGTCTTCTCGGTCATATCTACGGCGGTCATTCATAGTGAAAAACAGCAAAAAGTCTTTAAACTCGTTTTGAACATCGTGGACATCGATATTGGTACCCCAAATAACTTGGACATATTCATCATCACCAGTATCTGTAGCAGCAGTAGCAGGCCCAGGCGTGGTTCCTGTGGTGTTTACTCGTGGAGCAGGACTGTAGTCAATACCAAGATCGCTGCGACGAGGAGTATGTGGAATATCAGACCGCTGACGAGAGCTTTGGCTCGAATTGGGAGCATTTGTTTGAGACGATGGGTAGTTTAAAGGCGACGATACATTGTCTCGCAAGCTGCTACTGGGAAGTCGAGCTCGCACGGTGCTAATAGACGCTGGCGACGACGGGTATGCCATAGGAGACGACATGTCGCCGCTCAAAGCAGACGGAAGCCTGTCTCCTCTGTGTGGATTGTTATCTGAATTCATTTGTTATTGTTGGTTCACGCCTGTGTCAACGGGTATCAAAACACTCGCAAAGCTTTGTTTGTGAATGAAAAAGTCTGGGAATCACAAAAAAATAAAAAGTAAACAGCACGTGATGATAGCCTATCATGAAAAATCGCACTTATCTTCATTTGTAAACACCAAATGTAAACACCAAATTATTGAAAATTATTGATAATTGTTGAAAATTGTTGAAAACTATTTAAAATGTAAATCAGCTATAAAGTTCTAAAGCCTCTGGTTTGATTTCCCATACCTTTTGATCGCCGGCACGTCGCGCAACTTCTTTAATTGTGTTTTTGATCATTTCTTTGGTATATTGCGGAAACTCTTGTTTCAACACTTCTATCAGCATTGTTTGATTGAACTTTTGGCCTTGTATTTTATCAAAAAACTGGCGCATTTCTTGCTTGGGTACCAACTTTTTGGGGTCAACGGTTCCGTTTGTCGGTGCTTTTAAACCGTTGGACAAGGAATTGCCATTTGTAGTAGAAGTTGCTGATGCTGATGCTGATGCCGAAGATGTTGATGATGACGATGACGATGACTGTTTTGTAGATGGTTGTGTCCAGTAATCCTTGAAAGGCGAAATTCCTTCAAAACAATTGTTATAAGAAAGAACGTCGACTTGCATCGAACTGAATATATCTTGATCTGTCGTTCCATTGTTCCAACTAACAAACGCTTTTAATGGACCAATGATTTTACGTCGTTGGGGTTGAGGTCCATCACCATCATCCGAAGAAACAAAGTCACTCATTTCGTCTTCATCTTCAATTTCTCCTTCGTCACTTTCGTCTTCCATATTATCAAGGTCTTCACCTTCTTCGTCTTCTTGTGTCCATTCGATATCAGAATCGTATCCATAATTGAGACCAGTTCCCGTAGTGAAAAAGGGATTTTCTGCTGGAATCCCGCCTTTTCTTGTCTTGGTAAATGTTCCAAAATATGGTGGACGAATGTTTTCGCCAAATTGTAAATGCTTTAATGGAAGTGTTTGGAACGCCTTTTCTATGTCTTCTTCTGTAGCAGTGCCCGAGTTTGCAAGATTGACGATATCGTCTGCTGTGTATTTGAGTGAAAAGCCTCGTTCACAACGTTGTGATTTAAACCATGATTTGATGTCGGGTCCATTATTGAAATCGGTATCCATTCGTTCAGAAACAACTTCATAAGGTTCACGTTTACATCCATCGAGCGGGAGATGTATTTCAACATTGGCTCTTTTATAATATTCAAGAAACGTTTTATCATAATCAGAAACTTTCACAGGTTGAGACGAATTGCTTAACAAACTTGATGCGTTTTCTGTCAGACTTTTAGAATCACTCCCAAGTTTCTTTTGAATCGTGAAAAAGCTACCAATACGTGATTGTTTTCGTTCCTTGGCTTCTTGTTCTTTTTTCTTTTGGTCCTCCCGTTTTTGCTTTTCTTCTTCCCGTTTTCGTTTTTCTTCTTCGCGTTTCTTTTCTTTTTCTTGTTTCTCAAGTTGCTTTTTGTGCTCTCTTTCTAATCGTTCTTCCTCTTTCTTTTTTTCTCGATCGATTCTTTCTTCTTCTTTCTTCTTTTCTCGATCGATTCTTTCCTCTTCTTTCTTCTTTTCACGCTCAAGTCTCTCTTCCTCTTTTTTCTTTTCTCTTTCAACCTTTTCTTCTTCTTTCTTTTTCAGTTTTTCCAACCTCTCTTCTTCACGCTTTGCCTTTTCTTCTTCATTAATCATTGACTTACTGTTAGCCAAAGTTGGTTGAGGTGTAGATTGTTGTTCTTTAGACGGACTAAAAGCAAGCTTCGATTGCATAGAAGTAGTTGCTGGTGGTATTGATGAAGACGATGATGACGACTTTTTCGGTGATTCAGATAAAGTCTTGGGTTTGGATTTGCCTTTTTCTTTAATTTTAACTGGCGATGTTTGTTTTTGCGTTTCTGTAACATTTTTAACATTTTTAACAGATTTTGATTTATTAGACAAAGTAGACTTTCCGGACTTTGCCTTGGTACCTTTTTTCTCAGTCACGGTTTGTTTACTTGGCGCAACAGCCTTTTCAGTGCTTTGACGCTCTTCTTGGATTTTGCGAGCAACCATTTCTTCAGCCATTTTTGCGGCTAGCTGGGTAATCAGATCGCTTGAGCCAGCCAACTGGTCTTGTAACTCTTTAGAAAGCGAGCTAGCAACAGATTTGAATAAATCATCAGAAACTTTAGAATCAAGTCCTGCGGTCTTAGTTTTTGTAGTGGCAGATTTGGTATTATTAGTCTTTGAAGTTTTTAAAGTCTTTGAAGTCTTTGAAGTCTTTGAAATCTTAGAATCAGTACTTGTACACGTGTCGACAGATTTGGTAACTTTAGATCTCTTGGATCTTCTAAGTTTGTTTGAATCTTGATCATTATCTGTTTCGCTCGGTTTTTCTTCAATTGTAATAACATCATCAATTTTTCGTTTCTGTGCCGAATCCAAATGATCAGAAGTGTAGTCAGTCATTTTTGTCTTTGATCTATATCTATATTTCTTGGTATTTAATCAATAAATCTGTATTTCAGTTTGTAATTATTTTTTTTTAAAAAAAAGTCTCTGTTTATTGTTTTTTGTAAACAAATGAATATGTTGGTTTTCACGTTTGGGGTAGTGATTAGCCAAATGGTTTTAAAAGATTCTGGAGTAAGAAGGAAAAAAGTACGGCAAAGGGATTTCACGAAAAAAACAACAAACGCGTGTTATGTAATTATGATGTAATCATGGCCTTGTTTAGAAATGACGCGTTTGTTTGTTTGTTTGTTTGGCTTGTTTTCTTATTCAACTAATTATTAAATTATTAAATCGTCATTTAATCATATGTCTTTAGCATTGTCCCAGCGACGAGATTCATCACCTTCTTCCCATTCTTTTTCAACGTATCCAAGTTCTTGCTTGACCTTTTGTACAGTTGCTTTGTCTCCGGTGTTTTTGCCCATGTTGTCGCTAATCTTGATGGCAGGATTGCCGTTAACTTTTGAAATTTTGATGACAATGTTTAAGGGAACAGATTTCTGTGATGGAGCACTTGCAAGCGTGTAATCGTCTAAAAAAAATTAAAATAGTAATCAAGAGTTAGTAAAAAGAAAAAAAAAAGGTTTTAAAAAAAAAACTTACTTGTCAAAAATGTTCCGATACCAAAGTATGGAATCAATCCATTATCTTCTGCCTCTTTCTTGTACTTGACACACCTTTCAATGTCCAAGCTATCGCTGTAAATAATAGCCTTGGTGTTTGGTTCATAGCCAAGTTTTTTGTAGTGAGCAGCCATCTGCTTGGTATACTCAATAGGATCGCCAGAATCTTGTCTGACACCTTTATAGGCATCAGAAAATGGAGGAACAAAAGATTTGAGGAAATCGCCAGTGCCAAAAGTGTCGGTCAAAGCAAAGCCCGCAGCATCTTTGCCCATGACCTCAATCCAATCCTGCATAGAAAGTTTGTTGGTATTGATGTAATCTTGGGTATAAGCAGCGATTCCCATCATCCATTCATGAGCAACGGTTCCAATTGGCTTGAGACCATACTTTTGAGCCAACAAAACGTTGGAGGTTCCAATAAATAAAGGACTAACTTGGTTATCTTGAGATGTTGCAGCTTTCAAAAGCCCCTGAATGACGATATCTTGAGTCTTGAATGATCTTCGTCGTCGAGTACCAAACTCGCTGAAAACGCAACCGTGTGTGATAAGCGAGTTACCTTTGTGTTGAGCCTTTTCTAATTGACCTTCATATGTCCAGTCCTTATCAACAAATTTGAAATAGCCTTCAGAGACCAACGCCAAAACGGGGATTTCGTATAAAATGGAAACCACCCAAGGGCCTTTGATTTTGACGTCCAAGTGGCCGTCTTCCTGTAACTCTACAGAAACTTGGGATTCGGGATCAAGTTGGAAAGTCTCAAGATATTCAAAATATTCGCTGGGAAGATAAGAAACTTCCTTTTTGAGAAAATCGATTTCTTGTGAAGTGAATTTCAACTGTCCAAGATCTATTTTTAAATTTGTTAAATTTGTTAATAATAGGAATTATTGGTAATGATTATCAGTGATGATAATATAAATACATACGATTGATTTGTTTCTTGAGCCATTCTGTAGCTTCAGGTGTATACTTTTTTTCATGAGTTCTATTAGTAAAACTGTACTCAGCATCTAAACTGAACCATTAGTAAATAGTATTAATATCAATAATAAACCAACACAGTTTAAATCGTACCAGCATCTTTGAACTTTACAAGTACACCAGCTTGCATGGTCAGCTTATAAAGATCGGTATCTAAAAGAGACGTAATAACAGGTTCAGACATATCGAAAGTTGAATGATTTAAATGATTCAGATCAAATCTACTTTATAATTATTATTTTTTTTCTTTTCAATAAATACTAATCTATATCAAATCCAGTATCAAAATTGAATCAACTATGGCTTGAAAAAAATATATTCAAGTTGATAAGAAAATTGCCCGGTTTTTTTTTTTTTGGTTTCATGTTGACATATAAAAAAAATGAAAAAAGTGCGTCATTGATATACATGTGACATGCACGTGTGTTGAACTATTAGTCGCTCAGAATCGAACCCGTACTCTCATCGTTTTCTGGATCAAAGCCATGCGTGCGTCATTTTTTTGTTGAGCTCATAGAGACACATACAAAAAAAAAAATTAAATTTGTTGTGTGTTTTGGCTGAGTAATTTTTCATGTTAAATTTGTGGATTCTAGATTTTCAAACCATTAGAAATCAAATTTATTAATTTTTATTAATTTATGACTCATTTAAATGTGAATAATAAAAACAATAGCAAAAACCAATTCTGGCTATTGATTGGTTAATAGTGACGTACTTCAGTCAAAATAAAATGTATACACAAACTAAGGTTTCAGTTCCCAACAGTGGCCGGTCTGTGAATTGCGTGGATACATCAACCGATGACCTCACAACCTTTGCTACTAGTTTAATGTAATTGGTTACGAATTATGGTCTTCGTCAATAACCACCAAGTTCCATTTGATTCATTGATTGCTGTTGTTCAAATCAATTGTAGTCACTCTTAAACTAATTTTTAAATATATTCAGGTTCGTATATAAACAAACAAATCATAAATAATTCAAGTCATATTCACATAGAATTAAATAAATACATGTATAATTATAACTTCATCAACCAAGGTAGAAAGCGGGGTGGCAAACTTTGTCGTAGGCTGTCCCATTAATATCCTAGTGTTGAGCTTCATCGTTTCAAATTTCATAAAAAATCAAATTTAAAACTTGCTTTCAAGAAGAGTAAGAAGGGTAATAGTGTCAGCAGAAAACTTTCTAATACCATCGGAAAGCTTTTCAGTAGCCATCTGGTCTTCGTTAAGGCCAAATCTGAAAGCAGGCTCATCATCAAGGTAAGCTTCCTTCTTGATCTCGTCAAGAGACTTGGCGGCAACAGCATCAAGCTTCTTAGGAACGGGTTCAGAAGAGTTGTAAAGCTCTTCAAGAAGACCAGGAGAGATGGTCAAAAAGTCAACACCAGCAAGCTCCTTGATTTCACCAGTGTTTCTGAAAGAAGCACCCATAACAATAGTCTTGTAGTCAAACTTCTTGTAGTAGTTGAAAATAGCCTTGACGGAGTGGACACCGGGGTCTTCAGCAGAGGTAAACTCCTTACCAGTGCTGGCCTTGTACCAATCAAGAATACGGCCAACAAAGGGAGAAATCAAAGTGGCATTGGCTTCAGCAGCGGCAACAGCCTGGACAAAAGAGAAAAGAAGAGTAAGGTTGACGTGAATGCCGTGCTTAGCTTCAAGTTCTTGGGCAGCCTTGATACCTTCATAAGTAGAAGCAATCTTAATCAAGACACGGTCCTTGTTGATACCCTTCTTCTTGTAAAGATCGATGATTTCAATAGCCTTCTCAATGGTAGCCTCCTTGTTGAAAGAAAGTCTGGCATCGACTTCGGTAGAAACACGGCCAGGAACAATTTCAAGAATCTTGGAACCGAATTCAACCAAAAGGTAGTCAAGAGCCTTTTCAGCCTTTTCAGCCTTGGAACCAGAAGATTCCTTGACAGCAGCAACAGCTTCGTCAATCAACTTGGAGTATTCAGCCTTCTTGGAAGCAGCAAGAATAAGGGAGGGGTTAGTGGTAGCATCCTGGGGCTTGTACTTGGCAATGGCTAAATAAACAATTAGTATTGGTTCATGATTTTCAATTTAATTGATTGATTGATGGTTGTTTAATTTGATTTCCATTGATTTTTTAATGTTTTCAATGTTTTTTTCAAATTTTGTTGATTTTAATTTCTCAAAACGGAGTAAACGAGGATCACACATACATTCGAAATCACCAGTGTCGGCAACAACAACGGTGCCAGAAGCCTTCAATTGTTCGAGAGAGGTAGACATTTTGGATTAGGGATTGATTTGGGTAAATGGGTTTAAAGGAAAAAAAACTTTTTATTGGAAAAAAAACAACAACAGTTGTAGACTTGTAACAAGAAGAAGTAAGAAAAAAACTCAAGAGAGAAAAACTGGAAATACAGGCAATATTTATAGTTGGGACTCTATATGGGGTAAGATCCATTACAAACGGAAATCGCGAGTCTGTAACACGGGTGGCAAGACGTAAAGTCGCCGGTGTGAGCAAATCAAAAGCAGCGGTCGCTTCATGGCCCGAATCTCACAACAACCCGGTCTTGTCTGTTGTCGGGAAACAAGAGTCCGGCTCCGTAGCATGTGATTTCCCGTGAGTGTCAGCAGATAGTCATGTGTAATCATGTGTTGACTGCCTAGTTTCTGCGTTTCCGGGCACAATTCTTTTATCTCCAAGTTCAATAATAAAAAAATGATATTCAAACCGTAAATACAAACTTCTATTTAATTATAAATAAACTTATTTCCAGTCAGGGAAACCAAGAACGGTACCCCAGTCAGGCTTAACAATACGCTTGAGTCCAAACTCTTTTTGCAAATTGTCAAGTTTTTCAAGATCGTCAGCATCAAGCTTGACCCACTTGGCGTTAGACTCGATTCTAGAAGGTGTAACTGACTTGGGCAAAACAACTCTGCCCTCGTTGGCGTGCCATGAAATAAGAATGGTTGCTGCAGAGGTCTTGTGCTTTGTAGCAATTTCCTCAATCACAGGATTATCGAGCAAAGGAGCACCAGTAGAACCAAGTGGGGAATATGCTTCAACAATGATACCCTTCTTCTTGCAGTATTCTACAATTTCAGTGCCAGGAAGCAAAGGATGGTTTTCAATTTGGTTAACGGCAGGGACAACTTCGACTGAAGGCAACAGTTCTTCAAAGACCTTGACAGACACATTGGAAACACCAATAGCCTTTGTCTTGCCGGTTTTCAAGACCTGTTCAAATAATTTCCAAGTCTTTTTGATATCAAAGGAAGGATCAATGTCAACAGATCCATCTTCCTTCTTGGGGAAAAGATCATCATTGCCCTTAGGGTTGAAACCAATAGGCCAGTGGTACAAAAGCAAGTCGACATACTCGAGTCCAAGAGCCTTTAAAGATAAATCCAGTGATTCTTCAACACGGTTGTGGTAAGTGAGAAACACCTTTGTGGTGACAAAAATGTCTGATCGCTTAACGGCTCCAGATTCAATGGCATCTTGAATACCTTGACCGACTTCTTCTTCGTTCTGGTAAACGTATGCAGCATCAATGTGGCGAATGGGGGTTTTGGTCAAAGCATGCTTAACAGCTTCACGGACCTTGCCCTTATCGGACTGCCAGGTACCGAGACCAATGGCCGGAATCTTAGCACCGGTGTTGAGTTCAAGAGTGGGAATGGGAGAAGAAGACATTGTCAGAAAGAAAAAGTGAATTGAGTTGTTACTGATTGATTTGATAAATGAAATATAATATAATTTAAGAAAACGTAAAGTATAAAAATAAGTGAACTGGAGGAAAGTGTTGGGTTTAAATAGATTTCGAGTACCACGAATCTTCACGTGAAACGGTTCAATTACAAATACGGATTTTGTGTAATTTCAAATGACGCCATTGACAGCAAATCAGGTCGCAAAAAAGTGATTAATAAGATCAAATGTGTGAGTGGAATCGTCTAGAAAAACAAGCGCGTATTTCACGGTTTGAATATAGAAATATAGAGTTTGATATATTAAAGGTGTTTTATAAAATTAGATATACAGCTTTATTACCAGTTGTCAAAGCCAAGAACCTTGCCGAATGGAGGGTTGACAATACGGTTGATACCGTACTTTTCATATAATGTATCCAGAGTATGTAAATCGTCTTTATCAAGTTGGATGAAATCACAGTTGCTAGCAATACGTTTGGGAGTCACTGACTTGGGCAAGGGAACACGGCCCTCGTTAACGTGCCAGGAAATCAAAACTGTTGCAGGCGAAACATCGTGCTTTTTGGCAATTGCTGCAATGTCTGGATTTTGCATAAGATCAGTGCCTCTACCCAATGGGCAATAGTCCTCAACAACGATACCGTGCTTTTTACAGTACTCATTAATATCTTTAGCAGGCAACAATGGTTGGCCTTCAATTTGATTGACAGCAGGAACAATTTCAACGTGGGGAAGCAACTTTTCAAGATATGAAACAGAATAGTTGGAAACACCGACAGCCTTGGCTTTACCAGACTTGTAGACTTGTTCAAACTGTTTCCAGTTGGCAACAAGATCGAAACTGGGATCAGTTGGATCGCCTTCCTTGGGGAAAAGAGGGCCATCACCAACATCCTTAAAGCCCAAAGGCCAATGCATCAACAACAAATCAACATATTCAAGACCAAGGTTTTTTAAAGAAATATCAAGGCCTTCTTCAACCTTGTTGTGAAAAGTCATGTAAATCTTGGTAGTGACAAAGATTTCAGAACGCTTGATTTTGCCAGTTGCAATGGCCTCCTTGATACCTTCACCAACTTCCTTTTCGTTTTGATAGGCATAAGCAGCATCAATGTGACGAATGGGAGTTTCGGTCAAAGCATACTTGACAGCTTTAGCGCATTCACCTTGGTCGTCAGAACGATAAGTTCCCAAACCAATGACGGGCATTTCAGTGCCAGTATTGAGTTTAACAGTAGGAATAGGAGCCATTTTGAAGAAAATCAGAAATCAAAAAAAAAAACAAAAATACAACAATAAAATAATAACTAATTGAAAAATAAAAAAAAAGAACAAAAAAAAAAAACGGCATCAACATCTGTATTTATAATAAAAAAACAAAAAAAACAAAAAAAATAATGACTCGTCATCAGTCAAACCCGTTCAATGCTCTCTTTCTCTCGGACCAAAACCTGCCATAAACGGCGGGGTGTGATTCAGTCATGTGACTTGATGATTGCGATGGCATTGTGCACGGCTTCGACTTCGTGAGAGATGGCGACCGTCAGCAGCGACCAGTTTTGGTCAATTGCAGTTGTCAATTGGGTAGTCAGCAGGGTAGCGGTTGATTCAAGCAAGTCCAAAATTGGTTGTTTGCTAGTGTCACCATGATCATCGTTGGTTTGAAGTCGGATCATATTACGTTCCATCTCTTTTAGAGAATTACAGACGTTGATCCACACTACAAGACCGTTTTCAAGGGCTTGTTCTTCTTTAGATATTTGTAAATAATTTGCTTGAGAGTACTGTTTATTAGTTCGGAGCAACTCGATTTCTCCGATATAACTCGACGTTTTTGCGTCAATAACGGAAGATAACGATTCTTTGGTGTTTTGGATTTGAGCGTGTTCTTGTTTAAGTTTAGCAAGCTTGGACTCCAGTTGCTGGATTTCGTAACTGATTTCTATTTCACGCTTGGTGGCCGCTGCTAGTTTCTTTGATTCTTTGCTTTCGTGCGAGATTTTGGACACTCGCGACTGCAATTTGTCTAATTGGTCGTGTTGGACTTTGAATTCTTCAAGTTGTGATTTTGTGTATTGAAGCAGATTTCTCATGGTATCGGTAATTGTTCGTCGAACTTTATAAATACTAGCTGACGCCAGCTGTTCTTGCTGTCCATTGGCATCAGAACCAAAAAGCAGTTGTGCCTGAAGATTGATCAGTTGCTGAAAAGCAGCTGTATACTCGGCAGGTTCTATTTTCGACGTCATTGGCATTGTTTTCATGTATATGTGTAAAAGGTTGTGATCGATTTAATCAGCCATGGTTAGTTTGGACCGTTATCGCTGTCATGTGACGTCATGTGATATAGTACTGCTATTGCGCACGATAAAAAACACGGCAACAAGGTTTCGTTTTGTGGCCCAAAACGGCAATAACAGCGCAACGAGACTGGTTTCGGCCAATCAGCGCCGGCCCTTTTGTTTCGCCACGTTGGCCTCAGACACCCAGACCTTGTGCCGTGCTTGATGCCATTACCATGGGTCTGAACCAGGCAAGTCGCAGCTTTTTTCTTTTTTCTCGCTGTCGGCAGTTGACTTTTCGTGCGAGTTCCTTGTTGGCCTGTGTTTTCAGGATACGGGTTGTGGCTTCTCGCAGTATTTAAAAAAGTGGTTTCCCTTGCGATGGCTCAACTTCTTTTTCTTCGTGTCTTTCTTTATACACGAGCATCGAACAATCGCCGTGGTTGCCAAATCCACTATAAGAATGCAGTCACATTGGCTCTCACATCATTTTGCCAAATATAATCATTCGTGTACTTATTTTTACACTCGTCTCCACATTGCACATCATCAGCGTTACTAATTGTTTATAAGCACCGATGATTGTTGTTTTTTGATATCATCATCAACAAAAGCTGCAAACGGTTCAGCCAGGCTGGCTTTGGCCTTTTGTGGGGTCAGTTTTGTTTTTGTTTTTTTGTTTTTTTTTGTTTTTTTTGTTTTTTTTCTTGACCAAAATATTATGTATGTATGTCGCATAAGCACGGCGTATACATACATGTCTCCTACTCAGCAACAATCAACCACCTTGTTTTTTACCATGTTTGCACTATAAACTTTACACGAAATGGTTTTCGTCAAGCCTTTTTTTTATTTTTTTACTATCGTTTTACCTTGTTTTTTTTTACGTGGCCCGCTTTGTAAAAAGTCGTGGATAGAGAATCAGTCTCAGAGGTGGATATATAACCTAGTTTACATAC
>JAJLVH010000002.1:0-40311 GCA_030570155.1 Magnusiomyces magnusii
AAATTGACTGAAATTGTTTCTGGATTTGCAGGGTCAAGTGACGATTGTTCGGCATTATCATCGTCATTATTATTGTCTTCAAGTCTATCATCTTCAAAGGCGGCAGCAAATTTTGAATCTTTACAAAATACCAATTCCAATAAAAACTACAGTCCGATACCTAAAAAAGAAGGCAAAACTAAAAATAAATTGAGCGTACCTAATAATAAAACCAACAGTGGCGACAAAAGTGTTGGTTGTGGTAAAGTTTCTGCAAGTCTTGAGTCTGGCATTGAAGATGAAGTTTATTCTCAAACAAATATAATAGAAAAAGTCAAACCGACGACAAAATCTATTGAAATTATTGATATCAAAAAAGGAAACAAAAACAATAAGACTGAAAATGGTTCTAATAATATTAATGAGAGTTTCAATTCATTGGCACAGTCACAATTATTTGAAAAGTCAAGGAGAAGCGAGAAATTCAAACCAAGAGCCAGTATTGGTTTAGTTCGAAACAAGAAACCTAAAAATGAGCTGGAACAAGAACTGATCAGTGCGTCAAAAAAGTGCAGTCTTCGACACCTGAGTATTCACGTTTCGGGAGTAGAAGATTTGATGGTTGCTTCAGCAGCGTCTGTGATTGGTGGAAATACTGTTGGCGATGAAACCAGTCTATTGACTTTTTTCAACGAAATTGAGGAACTCAAGTTTTTTTCTTGGCCCAAGATTTCAAACAATGGGAATCGAGTGGATTATCGACACAGAAAAAGCGTTAATTCTAACAATAACAATAGTTGCAATCTTGATTATAGTACCAAAAACAATAAGGTCAACGCTTACAATCAACACTATATTCACAACGATTCATTTGGTTACACATTCCAGTTATCGACATATTTCTTGAACCTAAAACTATTGGATCTTTCAGGCCAAGGAATTCGCAAATTGTCACCACGTTTTGCCGAGTACGTTCCCAACTTGCGGGTTGCCAACTTTGCATTCAACAAGCTTGGAGACGACGATTTGGAGACTGTTTTCTGCAAAATCCCACGTTTGACGCGGCTGTTTTTGTACGGCAACCGAGTCAAAAATATTGGCTCAGTTGTTGAGTTTTTGCGATCCATGCCGGCAAATAGGCAAACGGTACCAAGTGGTTCGACTGCAAAAGTGGATAACCGAAACAAAGACTTTGAGAATGGAGACAAAAATGGGATTGAAAGTAAGGCACTGGAAATTCTTGATTTACGAAATAACCCAGTGACGGAGTATTTGTATCCCGACGTTGTACAGGTACAAAGATCAAAGGAGTTGGAAACGCAACAACACCAACAGGTTCGTCAACATTCCCAACAAAAATACCAGCAGCAAAACGCTAAGCAACAAGTAGGAGACAGTGATAACAATGTGGCTACAGACATAAAATGGTTACCACGTTTTTTGTCGACGCCAAATGACAACAAAGGCGAACTTGAAAATCATGATCGAAGCGATGTTAAAGATACCAGCACCAACAAAAAGCAAAATCGTCAACATGAACGTCCTAAACCGAACAAAAACGATAACAAAAATAACGAGGACAAGAACAGAAACAAAATAGTTTTACAGTGTCAAGTTTTGCATGCGTTACAGATGCCAAGTGACCCACGAAAGGGACAAGAGAAACAGGAAAGCGAGGTTGATGAGAACCGTGATGTCAAAACCGATAACAAGAAGAACGGAAATGGAATGTATCAAAAAATTCTAAAAAAGGGCCAAGTGCGTTTGAAAAATGGCGATGATTGCGAGTCAGGCTCCACGAAAAAAGGCGGTAGTGGCAAGAATGGAAACAATGACGGCACATTTTCACAAACGTTGATTCCAAATTATAAAAATCCAGCTATTGTTTATCAGGAAGCATTAAAAAGTGAGGGCCAGGAAGCTTGGCAAGCAACAGATTTTGCTTATATTGAGCAGCAGTTGATGAAATCGTGTGAAATTAAAGATCCTGGCATTAATATCAACAATAAGATTGATAAGATTTATTTAATTGACGACCGAATCAATTATTGGGCTGCGGTTTTTGTATCGTGTCCTGGACTTAAGTGGTTAGATGGACACACGGTGACTGAACCTGTTTACAAAAACGTGATTAAAGCTTGGAGAGAAATGATTTAATGTTTATTTTTTAATTTATCAGGTTACTTGTTTATAATCAATTGACTTGATAAAACCCTCTTGTTTCCGAATATTGCCACAAATCGTTAATTCCTAATATATCTCCAAACGGCTGTACTATCAATTCAAAATAAGTACCCAAAGGAGAAGGTTTGACTTGTGAGTTCTATTTTTGTATGAAATGTGAAATGTGTTTGTCTTTACAAAACTTTATTTTTTGTTGCAGCTTTTAGTGCTACACATCCACGTATACCAAAAAATATTAAGTGCTGCTTACACAACCTGGATTAACTAAATAGTCCGATTCGTGTTTTTATTAATTCATCAAAATTAAACAGTATTAAAATTAGTAGAATTATAAATTAAAAGCTGGTTATTTTTTTTAAAGGCACAAGCAACTGCGCCGGTCAAATATATACTTCAAGTTATATATATTTATTTTTAGACTTTATGGGTGTGTTCTTTGTCATTTAAAGACTTGTTTTTTTTTTATTCAAAATTGATTTTAATTGTTGAAACCGCAACTATTGGGATACTTTCTGTCGTCATATGGATATGGAATAATGCCTGCATTAACAAGACGACGGAAATCCCACTCAAAGGCGGATTCAGTCTTGTAACACCAGAAAATCCAACCAGCACCTTGGTCGTAAGCCTCCATTTGAGCTTCAACAAATCGGCGAGAGTCATTAATTTGGTCTTGGGTCCAGGTTGAGACATCATCACGACCGTCACAAGAGCCAACATAGTATGAGTCAGGGAAAGCACCAGTGTATCTGGGTCCCTTTCCAACACTGTTGACCCACTTGGCACAGTCAGTGAGAGCAGCAGTCCATTCACCAACAACTCTCCAAAGGTACTCACTCTGTGTTTCCCATCCAAGCTTACAAGCAGCAGCAACGTGCTCATCAGTAGTGCGAGAAACTTCTTCGGGACTAAAGATTTGATAGTGATGATGGTCAAGAATAACAAAGTAGTAATCGGGAAGAGTCATCCAGTTAGCAGCAGTCCAATAACTCATGTTCATGAAAGCATCATGAACGGCAACACCTCTAGCATTAGAGGCTTCACGGACAATCTCGTAACCTTGATCGTAGTAATCTTTAAGCTTGTCCATATCAAGAATAGGACCAAGAGGTTCGTTAATAAGTTCAATGGCAGTGACAACATCGTTATATTCAGCAGAGCCGTACTTGCTGGCCATGTATCGAAGAACTTCAAGAGTGATTTCAGTATTGTTGCCGTTTTGCCATTGATAAGAGTCACGAAGACCAGAGTTGTCGAAACCGTTTTGAGAGCCTGGGGCACCGTGCAAGTCAACCCAGACCTTGATACCGGCATCACGAGCCCAACCGATAGCCTTGTCGAGATATTCTTCTTGGCCTTGGACGTATGGGTCGCCTTCCAAAGCGGCGAAAGCCCAGTAACCGACAGGAATACGAACGTGGTTGAGAGAGTAGCTTTGAACCATATCGACGAAATCTTGCTGGGTGAACCAAGAGCTCCAATGTTGCTGCAATCTGTCGAGTGCTAATTCTTTGCCAAGGTACTGGGTGTAATGATACTCATCGGGAGGAGTTTGAGATTCGTCGCCGAAAACTTCAAAAAGAGAAGGAGTAATGAAAGGTTCAAGGACGAGCCAGCCGCCAATGTTGACACCGCGAACCTTGTCGTGATCATAGTCGAAACCGGGATAATTTGTACGCTTATTTTTAAGAGTGAATGGAGCCGCAGAAGCCAAGGAGGCCATAGAAACAGCCAAAGATACGATAGATGTGATGTGCATTTTTAAACGTGTCGAAAAGATATATAAAAATGGAAAAAGTAGTGAGAAGGTAAAAATACAATTTATAGATATGTACTGATGAAATGAAATTATAGAAAAGACAATAGAGCTGGCATGAATTCAAAAGAATGAGATTAACAAAAAAACGAATGAAATATTTGTTAAGGATTGAAGTTAACTAAATCAATTAAAATCAAATGGAAAATTCAGCGCCACTAAAGACTTTTAAAAGAGAAAAAAAATATAAAGAATGGGCAAAAGTGGGAGTATTTATACTTGAGAAAATGGAAAAGCCAAAACCCAAAGATACGAAATAAAAATGATTAGAAAATTGACAATGTGTCGATAAGAGGTGGCTATAGCGCCTAGTTTTACACCGGATGGGGGTTACCCGTGCCACTGGCGAAAAAACAAGCTAAAAGCATTATCCTGGGGTTATAGACGAGCATACGTGTGGAATGCAGGGCTGATACAACGTGTGTAACTTGTCACGTGGCGTGGCTATTGGTCTTGCACCGTTTGCGTCACGTGAGAATTATGCTTGGGTCAAATTGTGATTTGCATCTGAGATTGAAACGTGACTCAGCGCTTCAAAGCGTAGTGAAAACATCAAAATGAGCAAATCAAACCTGAATGGAACTAACAAAAAAAACCGTTTTCAATTATTTTCAAACCTTATCTTCGATTCCAGCTACACAATGCTCTTTTGTCGACAAACACGCACGGCTTTCTCTTTTCTGGAACTTGGCATGTGCACCGTTGCCTGTCCGGAATTCTTGGCATTCTCTTTGCGATCCATGTCTGGAAAACTTTATTTCGATTTGCTATTTTTAAATTTACATACATACAATAAAATTATGATTTTTTTTTTTTTTTTTTTGACTTGACTTGGATTCGAACCCATGTTTACTCAATTATATTTACAACACCAATCTAATTCACACTTTAATTGCCATAATATCTTTTATTAACGACATCCCAATTCAAAGCATTCCATACTTTATTAATGTACTCATCTCGACCACCAACACCATAATCACTCAAATATGCTACTTCCCATAAATTGATAGCAACGAGTGGCATCGTGTATTCTCGGTGCTTTTCCAAAATATCTTCTTTGATCTGTTCAAGTTCTTCAGTAGCCTCTGGACTCGCTCCCAAATTGAAATCATTTTGTTGCATTCGACCTGCAAAGTATGGTGATCCTGCCTGAAACACGTGAATCAAATCAAGCGTTTTGTCATCCTTTTCTACAAGGAAAAGCCAGCCTGCTCCATTAGTATCAGGTCCTGTAGCAATATCAACAATTTCTTGTCTCAATCCTTCCATGCTTTCAAATGTTTCTTCGATTCGTCGCAAAAGCGCTGGGCTGGGCTTGGTTGGATTGGCAACCGGATTACCTTCTCCATCCACAGAAACCGGTCTAAGAGCTTCAACAAAAAGATGGTTGTTGTGTGCTTGTGATGCATAATTGAAAACTGACGCGTCAAGCATTTTTTCAGCAGTGTTGATCATAATACCAAATGGACTTCGTGTCTCATGCTCAGTCTCTGCTGTTTGTCGACTCAATTCGTCTACAAGGTATTGCTGGTATTCTGTCCAAACATCACGGAATCCTTCTTTACTGTACAATCCTGAAATTCCTTCTTGTTCATATCGGTGTTGGTTTGAAAGTGTAGGCAATTGGTGTATATTTCGGTATCCCAGCTTGCTCATCATTCCTTGACGATTAATGGTTTTCAATGAAACTGCAGCATTTCTGCAGATTCCTCGTCCAACTTTGAAAATCATTTTTTCTTCTTTTCTTTTTAGACAATAATAATATACGATTGTGAATTACCTTTTTTTGGTTGGTCACTGGCGGTGATGAATAAAAAATTTCAAATCAAATTCTTAGGGTAGTTTTCATACCGGTTTGAAAATTTAAGACTGACTCAGCCGTACTGAGATATTTTCATTGTGTGGCATTTTTAAGTTATTTTTTTTTAATTCAATCGAGGTTGACTTGAATTAATAATAAATTGATAAATATTGGTTAAACAGTTAGACTGTTGAAAGAATCAAAATGCTAAAACACATTCACAGACTCAATGTTCAAATTCCAAGCGCAATTGGTTCATTAACAACGATTTCTACTTCAAAGGCTTTGGTATTTAACAAGTTTTTTCAATCTTTACTCCATACTCACGCCACCAAACCTATTTTGGCGTCTTCTCAATTGTTGAATAATACCATTAATAACACCATAAATACCAACAAAAACAATGACTTGAATTCCATTCAATCCAACTCAGGTTTGATTAACCAGGTTCGTTATTACAGTCCAAGACAAATCAAACGAAACAGAGATGGTCAGCAACAAAATGATTGGGATTATCCATACCAAAATCAACAGTATGCTTATGAGGAACCTAATGTCACGTATTCATATCCAAATGCTGTTCATACTCCACCTTCTGGCGGATATCTTCAATACTCGGATCCGCTTGCTGAAATCATTTCTCAGCCTTGCTTGGTCATGGAACGTCAGGTTGAGTTTATGAATCTTTTTTTGGTAAGCAATTTTTTTTAAAATTATTGATGTCAAATTAAATTAGCAAGTTGATATTAATCATAATTCTAGGGATTTGAACAAGCTAATCGGTATGCTATTATGGATATTCAAGGTAACCATCTTGGATATATGGAGGAAGAAGATTTTGGAATTGGAAAAGTGATTATGAGACAAATTACAAGACTTCATCGACCTTTTTCTGTTAGAGTGCTTGATCGTCAAGGTCAACATGTTATGACGGTATGTTTATTATAATTATTATTTTTATTTTTATTATTTTTATTATTTTCTTTTTATTAATAATTATTTAGATTCGTCGTCCTTTTTCTTTCATCAATTCCGAAATTAAAGCCATTTTACCATCTCGTCATGATAATGATCCAATCATCATTGGCGAAAGTAAGCAGCAATGGCATTTATGGCGCCGCAGATACAATCTTTTCCTCAACACCGGTACTGATTCGTATGACCAGTTTGGCGCAGTTGACGCACCTTTCTTATCTTTCACGTTCAACGTCATAAATGAAGAAAACAAAATGATTGGCGCAGTCGACCGAAACTGGGTGGGCTTTGGTCGCGAGCTGTTTACAGATACTGGCGTTTATATCTTGAAAATGGATCCATCCACGTTTAACATTGATAATGGGCCAGGGTTCCAAATAGACCCACAGCTTGTGGCTTCGCAGCCATTGACTTTAGACCAGCGGGCGGTTTTGTTGACAACTGCTGTTAGCATTGACTTTGATTACTTTTCAAGACATTCTAGAACTGGCGGGTAAGTTTTTTTTATTTTTTTATTTTATTTATTTCATTGGTACTAATTTATTATTTTAGCGGATTGTTTTCATTTGGTGGTGGTTCATACGAATAAATATTATTTTCATTTATTATTGTTACCGTTGATGTAGTATAGTTTTGTATTGTATAAAAGGTCCAATTACTTGGTTTGTTGAATTGGTTTATTATTTTAATTGAATTGGTTTGTTAATTAATTCAGTTAGACTATTGGTGTATCAATACATACAAAAAAAAATTACACTTTTTCAACCTTTTTCTTTTTTTTTTGCCACTTTATATTTTTTACAACCATTACAATTTTGGCTATTTGACCATTTGTAAAAGAAAAGCTATTATTAATCATTAAAGAACCAATATTTGATAAATTTGACAATGTCAGAAGGGTGGAATACTATTGAATCTGATGCAGTATGTATTTATCAATTTGTTGTTGACGAAGCTGGTACTAATGTTTTGCTACGATTATGTTTTTGATATGATTGATTTAGGGAGTTTTTACTGAATTGATTGAAAAATTGGGGACCAAAAACCTTGAATTTGAAGAAATATTATCAATTGATGAAGACTCGTTGAGCCAGGTGTCGCCACTTTTGGGTGTCATTTTCTTGTTCAAGTATCGTCGGTCTGAATTTGAGAAACAGAGACAGCAGGTTGCGCAGGGCGAAATGAAACCTTTGGATGGTGTTTATGATTATGAATATGAGTTTAATAGAAACATTGATGAGAATACCCAAAACCAAGATGGTTCAAATACCAATATATTTTTTGCGCGTCAAATGATTCAAGATGCTTGTGCTACACAAGCAGTTTTATCGTTATTATTAAATATCCAATTTTCTGACCAAACCGCATGCGGCGACTTGGTTCCTATCTCAATTGGCAACACACTGTCCCAATTCAAAGAGTTTGTCGATTCATTTGATGCCGAACTCAAGGGTGAAGCCATTTCTAATAGTGACGAAATCCGTGAAGCTCATAACTCGTTTTCAAGACCTACTCCGTTTTATGATGACAAAGATCCTAAAAATGATAAATCGAACCAGGATGAAGAACATGACGGACTTTATCACTTTATTGCATATAAACCTGTCAATGGAAAGTTGTATGAATTTGATGGTCTTCATCCATACCCAATCATTCATTCTTTTAACAACAATGATGACGATACCAATAAAGAAAACAAAAATGAGCAATGTCGTGTTGGCACAACTTTTGCTAAACAACTTTCTCAAGTGCTTTCCAACCGTATTGCACGAGCTCCTGAAGGCGACTTGCGATTCAACTTGATAGGCCTCACCAGCAACAAGCACGAAATCCTGAAAGCCACCGAAGACACTGAAGGACTCCACCGCGAGGCTGCCAAACGTGAGCAATGGCGCCGCGAAAACGTAGCAAGACGAGCAAACTATACTCAACTCATAACGGAGCTTATTAAAGGGATAGCAGGCAACTATGAAGAATATCCAACGGCTAAAGAGTGGAACCAGAAAGTGTTGGAGCCTGCGAGAAAAAAGTCAAAAGAACAGTATTATCTTGGTCAGCAGCAAAATTTTGGGTTTCAGTAAAAAATAATTGATTAGATTAAATTTATTAATTCTTTATATTAATATATAAACATGTTTTTGTTATCAATTCACCAATTATTTACCAAAATGTTGATCATTATTTTTGTCCATTTTTTTAAAAAAAAAATGATGCAATTGTAAATGTTATTATTATTTTTATGGTCTTGTAGAACGGGATCGATGCCCTTGACTGTTTTTTCTTGAATGTCCGCCTGGACGTCGATGGCCATGAGTTCCATGGGTTCCCAAATTGTTGTGATTGTTACCAGTATTATTCCCGTGGTTGCCACTACTACTGCTATTTCGTTTATTATGATTGTTGGTATCGATATTATTATTATTGTTGTTTACCCTCTGTTGATGTTCTTTCCAAATTTCTCGTATATTAATGTTTCTTTCTAGGTGCGGAAATTCATTATAGAAATCAAAACCTTTATTCTGAGTATCATCATTGTTTTGATTGTGACTATGTTGCTGTGAATAATTACGAGAATGGTGATTGTGAGATGAATGCGGGCTATGAGACGAACGCTGGCTATGAGACGAACGAGGACTATGAGACGAACGCGGGGTATACGAATGCTGGTTATTATTAGAGGAACTATAGTTATTGGAAAAATGACTATGATTGAATTGACTTTTTAATAATGGAGAAGGACAAGATGACGAAGAATTGGATGTGGATGTCGATTTGTTATGATAATTGAAACTTTTGGATCCAGAGTAAAGATCATCGTCTGGATCAATGTCGACTGAAATTCTGCGAGACACGGAGTTTTTGATAGATGATGAAGGGTAATTAAATGAGTTGGAAAAGTGATTATTGTTGTTATTGTTGTTATCATTGTTGTTATCATTGTTGTCATTGTAATCATCATCATCATCATCATCATTGGTATTATTATCATTATAATAATTTCTAGCACCTTTTTCAATAAAAAAGTTGCGTGAATGAATTGAATTCACATTAACAGTGCCTTCACTACCTTGCGAAGCTTGAAATTTAACTGTCGGTTTTGAAGATTCTTGGGTATTAGATTCCATAATTTCCCATTCTTCATTTGTAGTTTTGTCATTGGTATTATCGTCGTCATCATCATCATTTGATTGAAATCCTTTTTCCACAAGCCCACATCTTTGCATAGCATTTTGTTGTGTTTTCCTAACATTATTTTTCTTATGCTGCTTAAACACTGTCAATGCTGCACTAGCAATCGGCACATCACTACCAGAAACCAACAAAACACCAGACTTGGCAGTTGATAAATATCCAATTTGCATTCGAGAAAAACTCGATCCTGTCAAACTGTTGGTTCCAAAACCGCTATTTCGTCTAAAGTCATTATTTCCTCTGAAATCGCTGTTGCTACTATAACCACTATTACTTCCATAACCAAAGGTTCCTCCATATCCGCTATTTCTTCCATACCCACTGTTTCCTCCAAGAAATGCTAATGAGCTGTTTGACCCATGAGATTTAATATCAAAATTTTCATCCTCTTTCTCATCCTCATCATCTTCATCGTCATCTCTTTCTTCTCCACTACTCGCCATTGAAAATGATGGAGATTTTTCATTATTGAAGTCATTTTCATCTGTAAAATAAGACTTTAACTTAGAAGAAAGTCTATCATCATGAGGTCTAGAAGATCCAGAATTCAAATTCGAATGTTGTCTCTTTTCAGGATCAAAAGAATACAATTGATAAGCAATACCTGCAACAATACCAGTAGAGTTTTCAGGCAATTTAGACAAATCAAACGAAATAGGAATAACCACATCTTCAGTCGACCCTTGTAATTGATCTTTATCAAACATTTCTGCCATTTCCTTTGTAATAATAAACGACACATCTTGATCGTTAACAATAGTAAGCGAGAAAAAGTCGGGTGGATGAATTAATGCTTGTACAATCTTTAAAAAAAGATCATTGGAATCTTTGTTGGCACTAAATGCTTTGGATCTGTCTTTATTAGACGGTAATGCAAAAGACGACGATCCTCCAAAAATTCCTGATGCATGTGTAGACATTTTTGGGGTCGTGACTTTTGAACGATACGACCCGCGTAAAGGTGCCTTACTGTTTTGGGGCCTTCGCAGGCCTGTCAATAGCAACTGGGTTTCAATTTTTATAACGTGCTCGACATCAAAGCTTTGAAATGTTTGAATGGTATCATTGCCCAATTGTGAAAGGTACGGAGTCAACGACGCACCTTCTAAAATGGGAGATCGGAAATCAGTAGAACCAATTGAAGCAGTTGAGGCCATTAAAGGACTGTTATTGTATGTGAGGATATCTGAAGATCTTTCATATGGCTTTTTGTTAATATTATTATTGGTATTATTATCATTATAGTCATCATGACTTTTATTATCATCATCAAAATTTTCTTCATCGTCATCTTCTTCTTCACTATGGTCATCATCATCATTACCATCATTGTGATCACCATTATTACAATACCGATCTTCAATATTTGTAAACCCAAAACCTCTAGCCTTTAGTGCTTTAGTAACTTTATCTTTTGCAGAGGTCGGGACCAACACAAAATCGGATAAATGAGTAGGGATAAAAAAAATGGGGATTTTAGCATTCGATATAGGAGCAGTGATTTCTAATAGAGTTGTACCAGCATCCGAACCTGCGATATCTATTTGAATAGCTAGATAAGTGTCTGTCAAACACGTAGCAGGATGATGAGAAAGTGCTTGGCCAAACAAGTTTTTAACTAGCTCGGTGGGGCATATGACGGAACACTCTACGGGTGTGAAACTGACATTGACAAACTGTTTTAAGCGAGCAATGCGTTTAAGAAGGTTTTCGTAATCGGATTGTTGATCAATGGTATTGTCTGATTGTTCGAGAGATAGTGATCTTAAAGATGGAAGAAGAGAAGTGTGAGTGACTGATTTAGAACGCTGATGATTACAAGACACAGGAATGTTGTTGTTCTCAAGTTTGTTATGGCTTGGAGTTGGGGTTATATCGTGCAGATCGCTATGATAAGAATGGCGAGACCTAGGCAATTGAGTCAAAGGACTATTGTTGTTGGTATTATAACAGCTATTGTTGGTGATAGTGGAAGCACCAGATTGTATCGATTGACTGATAAACCGAGACTGTCGAGGCGATGAAGACATCAAACCTTCTCGATACTCTTGACTTGCCACCGCATGAGCATCCAAATAATCGTCTTCCCAGGCTTGAAGAATGAGTTTCGTGATTCCATGAAAGAAGAATGTGTATGATTCAGGAGGAATAGAAATGATGCTTAGTTCCGTTGTGAATAGTTGGACCTGGAACTGGGTAGACATGATGGATTAATAGGTTAATTTAATAAATTAACAGTAAATTTAATAAATTGGCTGAATTGCAACCAAATCGTGAATAAAAAATAAATAAATAAAAAATAAATAAAAAATAAAAAGAAACAAAAGTTTTGGCCTTGAACATGAAAAAAAAAATATTTTTAATTCAGTTCAAAAAAAAATTGGTGGGTAATCAAACAGTTAACTGAATTAGTTTGGTTAGTAAGTTAACTGAATCAGTTAACAGTTCAACTAAAGTAGCCAATAATTAATAATCATTAATTATCGCTTACAAGCAACATACTAATAGCGTGTTGCTAATACTTATTAGTAATAACTGATATTACTAAATTTAGTCATTTTACTAACAACGTCGAGTCCATGACTAAACCGACAAATAGACACGTGAGACCCCACAAATTACAACAAAAGAGTGTCATTTGTGTTTCAGCAACTTTGTCATTAAAGCCAAATTGGTTATTGGAAATACAATATAAATATCAACTCGATTCAGTTCTTTTCTTTGTTTTTTTTATATATATCTATTCATCAATGTTTTTGTGTTGGACTAAATATACTAAAATATCAAATCCAATTCTCATTTCTAAAGCTATTTCAATTGCAAAACCAATTACAAGATCAATTACTACTATATCATCAACACCAAAAATGGCCAATTCAACTGTTGCTAAAAACACTTCACCAATCACAGTTCCTCCTATTAACAACCAAGGCCAGACTTCTGGCAGTTATGCTGAAAAGGATGGTCAATTCAAGCGTAAGCCTTCTGTTTTCAGAAACTGGATTTCTAATAAACCCGGATCCCAGTTTCCTGCTGAGAAAGGTCGATACCATCTTTATGTGTCGTACGCTTGTCCTTGGGCTCATCGCACTTTGATTGTTCGAAAACTCAAAGGTCTTGAAGACATTATTAGTTTCAACGTCGTGGACTGGTTCCTTGGTCCTGAAGGCTGGCGATTCGCGTCGCCTGAAAAGGTACCCGGCGCGACTGCTGATGACCTTTTTGGTTCAAAATACTTGCGTGAAATTTATTTTAAAGCTAATCCTGAATATGATGGCAGATTCACTGTTCCTGTGTTGTGGGACAAAAAGACTGCTACCATTGTTAATAACGAGTCTAGCGAAATCATTCGAATGTTTTATACAGAGTTTGATGAATTGGTTGATGACAAGTTTCGTGGTATTGATTTTGCACACGAAAAGTATTTGGACCAAATTGATAAACTTAATGGTTGGATTTATAATGATATCAATAACGGAGTTTACAAATCTGGATTTGCAACTACTCAAGAGGCTTATGATGGGCATGTAACCGTTTTGTTTAAATCTTTGGATCGTGTGGAATCCATTCTTAAAGAAGCTGCACAGAATAGTAAAGATCCAGAAGGCAAGTTTTATGTTCTTGGAAATGAGTTGACCGAAGTTGATATCAGACTTTATCCAACCATTGTTCGTTTTGATCCTGTCTATGTTCAGCATTTCAAATGCAATATTGGCATGATTCGCTACAACTTTCCTTATATTCATAAATGGCTTCGTCAGTTGTATTGGGACATTCCTGCGTTTAAAGATACAACTAACTTTGAGCATATCAAGTATCATTATACAAAGTCTCATGTTAAGTATAATCCTTATGGAATTACTCCTGCTGGCCCTTTGCCAAACATTTTGCCAAAAGATGATTGATTTTATTGAATTGATTTATTGAAAAAATAGTAAATATATACTTAATTACCAAGTTTTTTAATCTTGTCTTGTGTTTGATGAATAGCTCTATAAAGCTGGATATTCAAATCAGAAGTTTCTTCATGCTCAACCAACTGTTCAATTTCGGGTACCATACTTTCTTTAAGAATCATAGTATCTAAAAACTTTTTGTTTTGTCCACTTGAATTCGCTGCGTTCTTTACAGCTT
This sequence comes from Magnusiomyces magnusii, assembly GCA_030570155.1. NCBI lineage: Eukaryota > Fungi > Ascomycota > Dipodascomycetes > Dipodascales > Dipodascaceae > Magnusiomyces > Magnusiomyces magnusii. The sequence continues at coordinate 14,085 of JAJLVH010000002.1, forward strand.
CGTCGTATTCTCCTTGCGATTCAATCAATTTCATAGGATCAGTGCTGCCTTCATATTTGAAAAGGGCGCGGCCACCGCTGGTGCTAGCGAAACCATGAGAATAAACGCTGTTGAGGTATTGAGAAGGTCTAAAAACAAGATGACCTTTGATCAAAGGACCTGGGTTATGATGATGACCAGGTTCATCAGAAACATGAGGAACACCGCCCACGTGAACAAAAGAAGAAGAAGTGGAAGCAACAGTAACATCATCATTTGTTAAATAGAAAAGATGACGAGCGCCTTCAAGAGCTTTAAAATTGCACCAAGCACGGTACATTAAATACAAACCAGGAATGTTTGGAATAACAGGCAATAAAGCAACAGGAAGAGTGAGAGGTGCAATCAAAAGACAAATGAGCATATTTTTCAAATTCATTGAACGGCCATTGATTGCTAAAGCTCTCATTGCGGCATAACTTTGTTCAGCTGAAATGATTTTGTCTGGGTAATAAACAGAAAGCGGTTCGAGAATGTGATGAACAGGTGAACTTGAAGAACTTGAAGAACTTGAGCCAGGTAATGATGAAACCTTTTCACGCACTTTTTCAAAATCGTTATAAGACAAATGGGTATGGTGCTTATCAGTTTCATTGGCTTCAAAACCATTTTTTTCACTATTTTCCAAATCATTCAAAACCTTTTGTTCACGCTTATTTTCATCTTTCGCTTCAAGGTTAGTGTAATCCAACAAAGTGTACTGAGTTTCCATGGCCTTTTTTCTCAACACAGAATGTTTTGGTGGAATTGACCGCAACGAAGTTTCGGAAAATGGAATACGTTCTAATAAAACATTGATGCCTTTAACCAGCTTTTGTTTCCAAGGCGTGGGGCTATGTTCAAAAGAAGACCAGAGTTTGGCAGCTTTGGCAACAACCTTATCATCTAATCGCTGGGTTTTTGAAGACGGAATTGTGATTGCATTATGGGTTTGGATATGTGTCTTGTCTTTGGCTTTCTTGTCAGTTTCGGATATAGGAAGTGGATAATTGCTACTGGCAGGAGAAATAGTAGTTGGATGATTATGACGCACACAGTGAATAAACACTGTTCGGGTTGAAACTGGAATTACAGCAAAGCGCATTTTTTTTTTTTTTGTTTTTCAAGCAACTGTAATTCAAGTTGATGGAAGGTGAAAAAGTCTAAAAAAGTGAAAAGTTCCAAATTTATATTGTTTTTTTGGTCTACAACCAAATTAATTCTGATGTCAGAAAGGCTTAAATAGCTACAAAAACTAAACTCTGCTCGGCCTTGATTGTAAATTAATATTTGCTTGTTAATTTATCGCTTCAACACGTGCGATTCGTGTTAATTTCATCACAGCCGTTAATTGCTCCAATCACGTGTGTCTGATTAACAATAGTGATATCTCATATACATATATCCATTAATAAACCTTTTTCTTTTCATCGACAGAAATAGCGCCAGGTCCTGAATTCACCACCAACAAAAGACCTCCAATAATGCTCAAGATTTGAAAGTGTTCATAACGAAGAAAGTCTCGTAACGGGTTTCCTGATTCATAATGCCAATACATATTGTTGGTCAAGTTTCTCCAAAACAGCACAACCACAAGAAACGAAGCAGACAGCCGTGCCTTGTATCCAATTGCAACCAGCACACAAGCAATAAATCCAGAAACTGCTCCAGCAATAGCAATGATTGAAGCTTTTGCGGCAAAAGTGCCGCTAAACAAGTACGACACAAACAAAAAGATGAGCAAAATTCGGCCAGCTAACTGGAAATATCGTGCACGATCACGGACTTCAGCTAGAGGTAATCCAGGTAAATTCAAAGCACGGCGATCACGAACAAAGGCATCAGACAAAACCATTAAAAGACCGCCAATGATTGACAAATTACGGAAAAAGAATTGAAAATTGAAAAACAAACCATAGATCAAGGCTTGTGAAACGACAACAAATACAAGAGCGCCAACACCAAAAATCAACTGACGATGCAATACAACACTAATAGAACCAGAATACATCAACAAAATGTTGATTGTCAAGTATGTTACTGTAATCACTTTAGGAATTCCGCGGTACTTCCAAATATAATGGACTTGAGCTTGCCACTGAGAAAAAATTCGAAATCCGTCTTCGAAAAAAGTAGCAACAATGAGAAATCGGCCAATAGCAGGAAGCCATGGTTTAATAGGAGCACCGATTTTTCCAAGGTATTGATCAATTTGTTCAGAATAATGTTGGAATTTGAGAAAGAAAGGACTGTTGAGATTATTAGACAAAGAGTTTACAGCACCAATTGGGCCACGATGAGAAGCATAGGCATCACTTGTATTATAGCCAGGACGATAATTAGTATTATAGTTATAATTGTTGTTGTTGTTGTTGTTGTTGTTATAGTTTTGAAAGGCAGAATGGGTATAGTCTTGAGTTGCAAACTGCTGAGGAGGAATTGGGTATCCAGAACGGGATTGATTTACCCCAGTTTTGTTTAAAGGTTGGCCAGGAGCAATTCCCGAGACTGAAGAATCAGACATTTTGATTATTAGTTTTTGATTATTGGTTGAATTGAGAATAAAGTAGGAACAAAGAAGAAAGAAGAAAAAGTTGTAAATATTTATACTTTTTTTGTTTGAACTAGCGTGGCATTAAAAAAGCGTCGGCTTTTTTTATGCTTGAATCGAAATTGTCGAATGTGAAAAAACGGTGAATGTTGTTACAGAGCGTAAACTGTATGTTACAGATAATGTAATAATATGTTACCTTAAGTGTAATAATTATTTGCAAACGAATAATTATGGTTGCTATTCACACATCACTTATCAAGTCATGCTGACAACCAAAACCATACAAACCTTTATTCACCAAGTCTAAAACTTGTCATTTCGGTTTCTCAAAAACAATCCTGTTATTCTTTCATTTTTTCCAATCAAAATCTGGTTTCAAGACCATTTTTACTTATTATGATTCAACCTTTTGTTCCATTCTGATCTTCATTTTTTGTTCTTGTTCTTGAAATCGTTACAAATCAGCACAAATGTGCTTTTTCATCTATTCTATACTTGTTGTCTCAATACAAACCAGATCTTAACCTTTTACCATTTTCAACTATTGATACTATATAAACCTAATACAAACAAGAAATCAATAAAGCTTTTCATATTCAACTCACACACATGAACCGACAAGATTCTATTTGGAAGTTAAAGCCTGGTTCCTTATCTGTTTCGTTAAATAACCAATCTACAAATAACAATGGAAATGTTGATATCAATGCCTTTGAACTTGAGGACCTTTCGCAACGTACTGGGATGAATAACAATGATACCTCAATACATGAACCTTTTCAAAATTATACGTCTCTTGATGATACAAATAATCAAACTTTTGATCTTGATGAAGATGATGAAGATGAAGACTATGACCTTTCTAATTCTAATATCAATACCAATATTAACACTAATACCACTACAAACATACCCTCAAAACCAAAAGAAGCCGGTGTCCTTTTTCCTGAGCTCACTTTAACATCCTATAAACTATCAAAACCATCCGACACAAACTACGAAAACCAACGGCCTCCAAGTGTTGTTCGCATTATCGATGATACCACTTCTGCCGATGCCATTTGTATTGACGATTCTACTGAACCTTTGGAATCTGTGGCGCGTGCCATTGTCAAATCGTCTGGTCCTTCAACGCCACATCCCGACAAGCTAAGGCTCAAAAATACTCAACATCGTGTTGGTTCCATTTTTACTTCGTCATCCATAGGCAATAAAATATCTACACACAATGGAAATAGCGACAGCTACAATAATACAAATGACAAATCGTTAGTTCTGTCAAGTGGTTCGCTTATTGGGAATTATCATGTGTATGCACCTCCAACAGTAACCCATTCTATTCCTGCATCTTCTCTAGCATTTCTCAACAATAATAATGAAATATCAAACAAAATACAAGATAATAACACCCCTGGTCCTCAAAATATCAATGATTATGGAAATACCGATTTGAAATTACCATCTGGCTCGAAAAATTATGACAATGAGTCTATGGATTTCCAAGACTATAAACGTCAGACAGCCATTCAAGTATTAGCCGAACAACGGCTTGAGCGACGAAAACAACGAGTGTTGCGACGTCGGATGCGTGCTATCAAAAAAGAGCAATATTTCGGCAACTATTTTCAAGATCAAGATCCTAATACTCACAGTGATCTTTTTGATAATGTGGAGTTTTCTCATGTGTCTTATGCAGTTGATCATTTTATAGGTAATCGACAAAATAATCCATTTTATGACATGTATTTGAATAACAACGATGATACTAATTCTCCAGCAAATCCTACAAATACCAATAATTCTAATAATACAAATGGTAATGATAACAATAATCACAAAAATAACAACAATGACAATAGACTGCATCAAAACCAAATTATGGGTTCAGCTGTTTCTTTTCAAAGTAATCAAACCGACAATATTGACGAAATGAGCAGCGATGGCGGTTATGATTCAAATAGCAATAACAACAACAATATTAACCCAGGAAGTAACAAAAATAATACCAACAGTTATAGCATGCAAAATGATTATGACGATGGATATGACTTGTCTTCTGATTCTTCTTCGTCTGATGGCGAAAATTCTGATTTTCACAATTCCGAAAATCCTAAACGTGGATTAAAAAGAAGATTGTATTCCCGACATTTGACATCTATTAGTGCTGCATCTGCTATTGGCATTTCAACAATGTTGGTTCTTGGTCGCACTTTGTTTATTGCCGGGCCGCTTGGTGCATTACTTGGTTTCATGGTCACTGGTTGTATCTTGTCATCGGTCATTGCAGGTTATGGCGAAATGGTGTCGTTAATTCCGTTACATACTGGAATCACAGGTACTATTTCTAGATTTGTGAATCCGTCGATGGGATACGCAGTTGGGTTTTGTTACTGGCTCGCCAACACAATTGCTCTTCCTGCTGAACTCACTGCAGCTGCCATGATGCTCACGAATTATCCAGAATTGGCAGAACATGGTGTGGTAATTGTTTGGATTATTTATATTTTCTTTCTTGTTCTTTTGATCAATGTTTGCAGCGTGAGAATTTATGGAGAATTCCAGTTTGTGATGAACCTTGTTCGTATCGGTTTATTTATTTTTTTGACCATCTTTCTTATTGTACTCAATACCCATCCTTTTAATCATCATACCCGGTTAGGTTTTTTATACTGGTCAGCATCTAAATCGGATACAAAAAATGGATGGTACTATGGTCTATTTAGACCACTGTTTCCTCTCTACGCTGCAGTCAACAATTCCCCAACTGACGTCTTGACTTGGGGAATTCCAGGTGCTGTTGGTCGGTTTATCCAGTTTTGGCAAGCCGTTTTGGAATCTTCACGAGGATACATGAGCGTTACATTAGTATACAGCAGTGTTGGTGAAGCACGAAACCCACGCAAATCATTGGCTCGTGCAACCAAGTACATTTTTTGGCAAATTTTGTTATTTTATTTCTTGTCTATATTTTTGCTTGGAATAACTGTTTATGCTGGGAATGGCGATTTATTTGGCGTGCAAAGAAATGTAGACAGTTCATCAAATCCAGTTGCATATCGACCTTTTTATCATAGCAATCAAACAATAGCTAAATCGTGTGCAATGAAGAGTACAATGATTTTGAATACCTATGAAACCGGACTTAATGTTTCGCCATGGATTGTTGCCTTACAATCAGCAGGCTTTTGTTCTCTTGCAAATGCCATGAATGCTGCATTTGTTGTGTTTGCAATTTCATCAGGGTCGTCACATTTATATGCGGCCAGCAGAACCTTATATGGAATATTTCGAATGTACATTGAAGATACCAAAATCAAAAAGGCGTCATGGTGGAATCTTTGTGGATGGTGCAACAAACAAGGAATCCCAATCTATGCCGTCATTGTTTCTTTTCCGTTTTCGTTTCTTGCGTTAATGAATGTCAAAACACCGTCATTTGCGGTTTTTCAAAGGTTATTGATTGTTTCAGGTTCTTGTGCCGTCATTTCGTGGATGGGCATGGCCGTTGCTTTTTTGAGGTTCCACAAGGCCATTAGACAACGGACTAGGGCTAATGAAGATGGAATAGATAATGAAAGTCAGAACCTGGCAGAAGATTTATCAAGAGATGATTTGGCGTATCCTTTCAAAAGTCCGTTACAGCCTTTTTTGGCATGGTTTGGGTTGTTTGGAACCACATTGATTATCCTCACAACTGGGTTTCGAGTCTTTATTAAAGACAACTGGCATACGGATAACTTTATTCAAAGCTACATTTCGTTGTTTTTGTTTTGTTTAGTATACGCAATTCATTACTTTTTGGTTGGATCTAATACGCCGCCGATTGGAAAAATAGATTTGGACAGTGGACGCAAAGAATTGGACCGTGCTGAATGGATTGAGGATCGTAAATATTCCAGCAATGGCGTTCGATCGGTTTGGAGATGGATGCTTGGTCGTGTCAGGTTTGTTGGTGTTTTGTTTAAAGCGATTCAAGGTAATTATAGTGAATCAGATGAAGATGAGTTTGATGAAGCTGACAAAAAGGTACGAATCAAGAAAAAGAAGAAATCTAAACGAAAAAAGAGGTGAACTATTTATATTTATTAATGTTTTATTATTATTATTATTATTATTTTTTATTCATATATCATATTGATCTTGAATTTTTTTCCGTAATCGTTCCATCAAATAAGATTCGATTTCATGTTGTGTAGGCACATTTTGTTCAATAGATGGATCTAAAGATTGAAATGATTCTTCAGCTTTGGCTTCTTGACTTGTTTTACTATTGAGAATTTGAGTAAACCGATGCCTTGAATATTCTTGTTCTTTTTCAAGCAATTGCTGATCATTGTCTATTCCATAATACTCAGCAGGAAGATCTCTAAACTTTGTATATTCAATTTTTTCTTCTGCAGCCTGTTCTTGTTTAAGTTTACGTTGTTTGATTTCTTGTTCAATCATTTCTTTGACATCTGGCAACTCTCTAGCTCGTCCAAAATACTTGTAACCGCCATTTTTAGACCCAGCGCCTGTAATAACCTGAGGTATCTCTTTGCCATGCTCATCAAACACTTTGTTTCCAAATCTCAAATAATTGGCCCCTCCAAGCTCTTTAATTCGAAACTCCCACGCCGTTTTCTCGCGCATCAGTTTATTGATTTCGTCATTCAAGTCACGGATCTGGTATTCTGACATTGTCGGGTCCTGGATTTTGACGACCTTGTGGCCAATCTCTTTGATTACCTGTGCTCGCCATTTCTCGGCTACTTGGGTATTATCAACGCTTTGCACAACTTTTGGACGTCGCATTCTGCCAGCTGTGATGACACCGGCTTCTGCGGCCTGTTGCTCGCGAAAGCGGTACAGCATTGACTGTGACTTTTCTGAATTTCGTGACATTTTTTTGATTATCAATTATTGATTTTGATCAGTTTGTTATGGTATTTCTAGTATTTCAAGTATTTCAAATATTTCAAGCATTTGATATTGAGTTAATCATGAAGGCAAAACCAAGTTACCCTGCCCAGCCTGTCACATTTTGAAAATTTTCCTAACCACCTTTTTTTGCCCTTTCCCATGCCCAAACCTCCAAAAAGATTTGGAAAACCAAAAACGGGTTTATTTTATTGGAATTGACATCATCGAAAACTAGGTCGTTTCTAGAGAGTTTTCAAGTTTTGTAGACTTGTCAAAGTTCATATCCATCATGAATGCACACGCTGAACCGTCTCTAAATCTGCAGCCGTCAGATACTGAGCCAATTGATCCTGAAATCACGCGCGACGATAGTAACAATGAACATCATCGCATTCACCACCATCACCATCATCACCATCATCATCACCATCACACATCTCATTCAGACACTTCCCGTGACCCACAATCATCGTCGTCGCCACCAGCACCGTCAGCCGATTCCCAAGGAAATATCGATTTGAGCTATGTCACAGAAACGTCTGCACGAACAGATCTTCACGCTTTACAAATCGCTGCGTCTTTGGTCAACAAAAAGGTGGCTGCAGCTCAAGCAGGTTCTGGTCACACTTCTGCTATCGATTTGGACTTGTCGCACACAAATCCGGCGTCCATGGCAAGTATTCAACAACAGATTGAAGAGGTTTTGGGAATCCAACATTCTGGAAACGACGAGGCTTCTGATCAAGTCAGTAGAACTTCTGTTGAAGCTGCTGCTTTAAGTTCTGTAGCCAGTAATCCTCACGTTCAAGCTGCGTATACAAGAATTTTGAATGAAGCTTTGTCACGTAGTTCTAATAGAGCTGGCCGATCGTCTGCTACTCCTCAATTTTATAGCGAAACTTTTAGATTACCCAGAGCTCCATTACCATCACAAGGAACAAGAACGTTGGGTATGCCTGTAACTGCAGGCGAACCTGCCAATTATTTGTCTACAGCTGCTGCTGCTGCTGTGGAAGCTGCAAGAGGATTAGAAGGCGATGATGGGTCTCAAGGAAGTGTAGCTGGAAGTTATCATCATCAACTTCAATCACAAGTTGATGGATCTTCAAATGTCAATAATGGAACTTATCGACAAGATGGTTCTACCAATTCTTTAATTCATCATCAACATCATCAGAATGATGACACTGATGCTTCTTTTCAAACAATGAACAATATGCTTGCTGTTGGTTTACAAAATGCTCAATCTCATGGCGTGGATTCTAATAACAACAATGCCGTAAGCACAATTGGAAACAACGGCCGTCGTCGGCATCGACACAAATGGTCAGACGAAGAAACAAGTTATTTGATTGAAGGATGTCGGACACATGGTGTTGGAAACTGGAAAAAGATTTTGACAGATCCAAAATTTCAATTCAAAGGCCGAACGGCTGTAGATTTGAAGGACCGGTTTCGAACCTCGTTTCCTGAAGAGTATGCACGATTATACCCCAATGCCAAAACACATAAATCGACACGGCAACAGTTTCCAGTAGAAGGATCCGAATTGCGGAAAATCAATCGTAAAGAGCGTCGTCGGTTCACGCCGATTGAAGATGAAAACTTGTTGAAAGGGTTCATGAAGTACGGTGCAGCATGGTCTAAGATCCAACGTGACAAAGAGTTTAATCTTGGAGAACGGCGGTCGACGGATTTGCGAGACAGATTTAGAAACGCGTTTCCTGCTCAGTACGCACTTGCTGGATTCAAAGGACGAGGACAGTACGCGTTATTGAGCGAAGTGGCGAATGCTGTTGATCCAGAAACGGCGGCTTATTTACGAAACCACGAAACTGTACAATCGGCTGGAGATACTGTTCGTATGGTGTTGAATGGAAACATGTCGGTCGACGATGCGGCAGCCACGGCGTCAGCGGCAGCAGCGTATCAGCAAAATTTTAAACAAGAAGATGGAAATGGAGGAAATCTTACAATCACAGAACAAGATAAACAAGATGAAGGAACACATTCTACATATCCAGTATATTCAGGAAACCTGTCGCCTACACTCAAAGCAGCAGCAGAAGCGTTTGCACAAAGTAATTTGATGGCAGCAGCGGCAGTACAACAAGAACAAGACAATCCGGTTGATAAACGGGTACATGAACTTTCGGAAAAGTCAGAAGATGAAGAAAATAACAGTAATATTAATACGGATCAAGAAGATGTTAATGGAGCTACACAAGAAGAAGTGATGGCATCAATTAAAATTGGAGCCATTGGAGGTGAAGAAGCAGTACAAGATATCATGGCAGCTTATAATCTTGAAAACCAAAATGAAGTCAATAAAGGTGATGATGATAATAATAACAACAGCAATACCAATATTAATGAAGACGGAGATGAAAATGGGTTTACAGGAATTGAAGAATCTACGATAAACATTGGAGTCAAACGAGAAAAGCCAGATTCAGAACAAGAAGAAGTTGAGTATAAGCGTTTCCGAGAATGATTTTCATTTTATTTTTGACCAACCACAGGCCGGTTTGGTTTACAAATATTTGGATTGCCTAATACGACCACGATTTAATATAAACACGCATGCAACATTGGCGTCACTGATTCACAAATCCCAATCCAAGCACATTTTTTGCGACGTTTGACGCGCAAAACGACCAGGGTTTGGACTCCTGGAAAAAAACGAAAGTAAATAAACAAACGAGAATGTCGTAATATGGTTGGATGCTGCGATGTTTGGCAAGCCGGCGTTAGGTTCCAAATGCGGATCTGTGGAATTTGTGAACAGAAATCAATTTAATTCATGTCTTTTCCGTTTTTTTAGACTTTTTTTTATTGATTCTTCTTTATTCTTGTCATTGTTATTCAAATGGTTCTTTTCAAATCGTTAATATTTACATTATTGTCAGTTTCTTTAACAAGCGGTCAAACTTATCAGCAACAGCTTGCAAAAGTTGATTGCGTCAATGCCTGTAGTAACGTTCTTCTTGACTATAACAACCTGAACGGCGACGAAACCGAGCTTTGTTTGAAGCATTCGTCGGATATCGTCAAATGTCAAGATTGTCATTCAATTGTTGAAGATGAGTTGTGCCAAGTTGATTTCCGGTTGATTGATGGTATTAAGTGTAGGAATAATGGTACTAATTCAACATTGACAACATCAATATCGACATCGACAAGATCAACTAGTTATTTTTCAACTTTGAGTCCTACTTCATCTACAAAGAATTCGACATTGATAACATTTGGTTCTTCGACCTTCACTTCTGGTCCTACTTCGTCAGTCGCCAACTCTACCTTTAGTACCAATATCATCACCAACTATAGCACCAGTTCTAGTATTGGTTCTGTCACCAACAACAAATCTAACACTAGTTATATTACCAAGTCTGGCACCAACAACTCTACCCTTAGTACCAAGTCCGACACCAACTCTATTACCAGTTCTATTGCCAGTTCTGGCACCAACACCAATATCAACTCTACCTTTAGTATCAAGTCTGATTTCTACACCAAGACTGATACCAACTCTACATTTAGTACCAAGTCAGACACCAACTCTACCACCAACTATAACAAAACCGCTACTCTTACTTCCTCCTATTCTTTTAATGAGTCTACCTCCATCTCTTTTACTTCTTGGATTGCCAACACTACAACTGTCGCTTGCACTGAAACCACTTGCACAAACCCTGTTAAAACTGTTAAAACTACTGAACCTTGTCCACCTGGAACTGTGACTTCGTCGACTGAATTGACTTTTATGCCTTCATCGACTACTAAAACTATAACCGTTGCTTGTACTGAACCAACGTGTGTTGATTCCGTCAAAACAACCACCACAGTTGAACCATTGCCTCCGTTCACTACACAAACGTATATTGTTTCTTGCACTGAACCTACTTGCACCAGCCCATTCAACACCGTTACTGTTACTGAACCATGTTCAATCACTCAGATTTCATCGTCTTCTCAGCCCTTTCCTACTGCTACTGTAACATCAAACCTTCCTGTTTCTTTCACCACAAAAACTTTGATTGTAGCTTGCACTGAAACCACTTGCACAGATTCGGTCACTACCGTCACTGTCACTGAACCTTGTCCATACCAACAAGCTGCCGAAACCAAATCGATCAAACCTTCTCTGGCTCCTTTTGTTATCAAGAATTCAACCTTTCCATCCAATGAAACATTGACTTCTTCTTCTTCTTCTTTTACTACTGAGCTTACTACGATTCCATGTACCGCAAATGGTTGCAACCAGTCTGTGATTACTGTCGCAGTTACCGAACCTTGCTCTATTGAACCTTCCTCTGCTGATGCTTCTTCATCTCCTTCTTTGACGACCCGAATCACAACTGTTTCGTGCACTAAAAGCGATTGCAAAGGTTCATTGACTACCATCACAATAACTGAACCATGTCCATCTGAACCCATCACTACAACCACTCCTTCACATCCAATTTCTGTCAATTACAATCAAACCTTTTATTTATTGAATTTGACTGCGTCTTCTGTTGAAATTTATGCTACTGCAAGTTTTATTAGATCTACATCGACTACTCAATCTGAGTCTTTATCAACGTCTTCTTCTACTTTATCACTTTTTTCAACTTCTCCAACAATTGTACAAACTTCACAGTTTCCATTTCCAATTTCTTCAACAAACCACAACTCATCTTCAACCCCTTTCCAAATTCCTATCCAAAACTCAACCCTTCCTTCCTTTTCTGTAATCCAACAAACCAACAATGCAATGCCACTTGGTTTTGATCATGCAAATGGTCTCGTTGCTCTTTTCGCAACTCTTGTCGTTGTTGGATTAATTTAATGTTATTCTGAAAACTTTTCTGGTTATACAAAAAAAAAAAATAATAATAATAATAGCAATGAATAGATAGATATAGACACTCTTTTTGTATTTTTAATTTTTTTTATTGTAACTTTATATATATGTACTTTTAGAACTAAATCTTAAAATAATTTCAATTAATATTTATTCAAAAATCAATGCTGTAAACATATTCATAAATTTATAAAATTTATTCAGTGACTATATAAATAAAAAATTCATTCATTCATTCATTTTATTCAAGGGCTATAAAATTGTTCAAATTTGTGAATCTTTTCAGTTCGTATTTTCCTTCTAGTATTTCCAGTAACTAAAAAAATTCAACAAAGTCAACAATAAGTGAAAAAAATTGAAAATGATATATATTTTTACGAAAACGAAACTTTTTGATAATGATGCAGTGGCTCAATGGTAGAGCATTGGATTCCAAATCCAAAGGCTGCAGGTTCGATTCCTGTCTGTGTCAATTATTTATTTTTTTTCATTTGTTTGTTGTTTTTTATTGCCGTGTTTTTATATCTATTTTCATATTTTTTTAATTAATCAATTCAATTGCTTGTTTTTTTTGTTGATAAATTTACGTTTTTTTGTATTTGATGTTTTTGAAAAGTACAAACTAATGAAAGATGACACTTAATCTGATATTACCTAATCATTACCTAATCATAAAATATTGAATGCTCAGCCATTTTGTACACGCTTTTATTTATTTGGGGAAAATAATCGGATTTTGAACATTTACCATTTCAAGAAAAGTACCAAAAAACACGATACCGTATATTTGATAACGGCAATTGAGAGCTGATCCAAATCATCAATTTAATACCAACACATTAAAAAAAAATGGCTGAAGTTAATTTTAGAAAAATCGATGTTGATCAATACGATCCCGACCGGTTTCTTGCACAAGACTTGGTGCCACCACAACCGGCTGTGAGTGCGGCCGAGATGAAGCAGCGTCAGCAAGAAGTTAAGCGAGCATTGTCGTCTGGCGATTTTGAAAACGCTTTGGTTGGCGCGTTACAGAATCCACCTTATGGCGGTGATGAAGAAGCTAAAGTGAGTTTGTTTTTTATGTTTTGTTAATATTGGTTATATGGCTGGTTTGTGAATTGAGATACTAACATTGATTGTCATTAGAATATCAATTTACAAACAGTTTTGGACGTTTTGACTGCTATTCGACCAAACAATATCACAGCCGTTATTCAAAACCTTTCTTCTGATTTGCGCGATATCCTCATCAAGTACATTTACAAAGGCATGGGTTCTACTGTTGGTCAAACCCACGGCAATGGTGGCATTTTGTTGGCTTGGTTTGAAAAAACCGTTGCTATTACTTCAGAAGGTGCAATTGTGAGATATATGTCTGATAGAAGAACTGTTTAGTTTTGTATTTAGTTGAAATAAATAAGAATTCTTTAAAAACTGCGGTTTGTGATGATTGAATCGCAAGTATCCAGCTTCATTCACACTATCTGATTATGCTTAATCAACCCGCTTCTTTTAAAAATATCTACTAAAACATCGTTTTGTCGTCTATATTCTTCTTTTTCTTGTTTCATTTTCGTATAATCATTTTCCAATTCACGACATTGAGTTTCCAATTGTTCAATTCTAGGCCCATACACAGTTTTTTGTAAAAGATCAATCTTTGCATTCGCCAACCGTTGTGTACTCACATCTTCGCGGCCACGACTGTCTAGCTGTTGAATAAGAGTTGCTTCAATGTCTTTTTCGTGTTGCTCTGTTAGTTCAGCACGAACCTCCCATTCAATGTCTAGACATTTTTGGTTTAGTTTGGAAATTTGATGTTCAAGGTCTTGGATGTATGAGAATACAAAATGTGCATTTTCAAGGTTTTTGGAATGTGAAATGATGGTATTTGAAGTTGGGTAAATCGATTGTGAGTAAAGGTTGTTGTATATTGTTTTCATTCTGTCTTCCATTTCATCTTCGCTGTTTAATGTATCACTAGAATGTGTTGAAGTTTGTGAAGTCTGTGAAGTCTGTGAAGATGTTGAAGATGCTCTTGATAATTGCGGTTTTTTTAAAATTTTTGTATTCCTTGGTCTTGACTTTGTTTTAGAGTTGGTATTATGGTTGTTATGATATCCATATTCATTACCCCATTTACTATTAATATTTTCACTTTCGCATTTAATTGGAATTTCACGCGCAGTTGCAGAATATCTAAGAACTTGGGCAGCAGAATTCAAATCCCCATATGGATCCATTGCAACCAGCATGACAGATTTTTGTGTAGTTCCATGACGAAAAGCATTTGCCAGCAACAATTGGTTTAATTTTGAGCTTCTAAAAACAGAAGATTCATGAAATGATTTTTTTTGAAGTTGGGTTTTTTCTTTTTGCATTTGTAAACATTGTCCTAGCAACATTAGCGATTTGTTGATTGCACAACTTTCTTGAAACCTTCTACCTTCAGTTTTAGACAACTTGTTCCTTTCATTACCTGCCAAATCTGCAATCTTCAATTTCGAAACAAAAACTTGGTTCATTGAATCAACAGCTTTTTTAACTTCAAACGTTATTATAGCATGTGACCGGCTTGATGTCTCGTTACATCCAGTTGAATGCGAAATTCTTGTTTCTAGACCTCTGTTTATTACTTGCATTGCTTCTTTGACGTTGGAAACGTGTATTTTTCGAATATTGGAGGGGTATACTTCTTTAGTGTATGTATTTGTTTTAAGAGCTAAAACGGTTCTTTTGTTGAAATTTTTCAAATTTTTCAAATTATTTAAATTGTTGCTGGAATTAAAGGTATCCAGTAAATCATACACTTTATCATTATATATTTCTGTCATATAAATGTCAATGGCATATTTACACTTTGGATCAACTTCAATTTTGTCATGACATAAAAAAGATTGTAGGAAATTTGTATTGGTATTTTGAGTTTGTTGCCATTTGAGTAATAAACTAGCTTCATATGAAGAAGAAATGTTGTTAGACTGTTGAAATTGAATTGAACGAAATAGGGTATCAATGGCTAGATGGACCATTCCTGGATGTTGATTACTTCCAAATGTTGTATAGCTCTAAAATATAATTAAATGAACGAATTGTTAGAAATTGATAATAATAATGATAAAAAATAACTTACCTTTCCTGAACCACTTGATCCAATGGTGAAAAATAAAGAATCATGACCATTTAAACAATTTTTGACCAGTGGAAAGACTATATCTTTGTATAATTCAAGCTGTGTAGTAGATTCGTCAAAAACTTTAGAAAACGTGCTTTCTTTGTTATCTTCAAGAATGATTTTTGTTGGTTTTGTTTTGGATTGGTTAGATGGAATAATCGATAATATACGATCAGCTTCTGAATTAGCTGCACTTTTCGGTTTGAGCCGTAGACAAACTGGAAGCTTGCCAGATGTGTTGTTTGTTGTGAAGTCAGTTTGATTCATTTCAATTATTCATGTGTAAATATCGATATGGTATTGATAACTAGTTGATTTAACCTATTTTCAATATTTCAAAAACAAAATAAACAGAAAGTCTACGATATTTAAACGTTTTTACAACTGTTACTTAATTAAAATAATAATAATAATACACAAACCTCGAAACACGACCTCGTTTGATGAAATCAATTGAACTGAATAATTGTAAATTTTGTATTGTTCGTAACTATGCTTTTAGTTGGATCACGTGATATCATAACTAGCCGTTGTCGCAACAACAAAAGCTGTAGCAAACGATGTTTGAAAATGTGTGCATGTATGTTTTGAACTCTAACCCTTTCGGAATCTAGAAATTTTCTTTGTGTGTGTAAAGTGCTTCTCTTTTCACGTGATATAGTGAAATTTACCCTACCAAAACCAAGTCAGTCCCCTTGCACAGACTAAGATATTGAAAATAATGGATTTGATGGTTCTAACATTGATTCAATTTTATTCACGTCTAAAAGCAACAGTGCAGACGGTTTGACCTTTGACACCACCAAACTGAAACGTAGGATATTCAACTTTATCAAAGTACTTCATTCGTTCATCTGATGTAATGATCTTGATAAGTTCCTCTTCTGTAAAGTTACAAGAAGTAATAAGCATCAATCCCTTGGGTTTCACCAAACTTGCTGCTCGAATAGGATACATTTCAACGCCAGTAAGCTCTTTATCATTATAAATGTACTTGGTATCGCTTAATGCAATAGCGTCCAAAGTTCCTTTATCAAGAACAACGTCCCATTCCCGCTGTTCTTTATTCCATTCTTCTGAGCTCAAGAAATCTGCAGGTTGAAAATCGTATGTACCATCTGAGGGATCCCAGTCTTCATTATCTTGAACAACTTGTTTGGCAAACTCAATAGAAGGTTCCGAATAATCGATACCAGTCAAATGACCTTCAAACCCAGCTTCTCGCACTCCCACAAGCAATTGTCCGTTACCAGTACCCAAATCAATAAAAGAGGTGCTTTCTTCGTTCACAAGATCTGGCTGTTCTGCTGAAAGATCTTCAAGGTATTGTACCATCACGGTTTGTGCATTAGAATCAGAAAACCAGTTTTCTCCTGTATCATTATGGTTTTCTGTGAAATTTGAGAGTTCTTTATTATAAAAGTTGTCCCAGCTTGATTTAAATTCATTGTTAATATTTTTTTTAATCAAATCGAATATTAATGAAAATAAACCCACTATTCACGAGTTCCAAGTTTGGAAGGATTCAGTTTTTCGATTTCTTCAGCCATGATTTCAAAATGTTGTTTGATAAAGGTTGAAATTGACAACTTGGAAAAATTTACACTATGGTGGTGCGGCTACGCTATTTTTTTTTTTTTTTTTTCAATCAATAATGAATAAGAATCAATTGAATACTATAAATCAACTTCTACTTTTAGATTTTAAACTTCCTGGTAATGATGGTATATGCTTAATAGTTTGTTTCTTGGGTGTGTAATACATCATTGGTGCATTCAAAGATTGATGTGACATATACCCTGATGAATGATCATAATGAGATGACGGAGATTGTGAATAAACTAAAGACTGTTGTTGATTAGAATAACTTTCATTTTGTCTCGGCTGAGATTCATCAATATACTTTTTCTTATTGGCTCTAAACAAAGAAAAAAGGGCGTTGGGAAATATCAATGCAACTACCAAAGTTCCAATCAAAATCAGCCATGTTCTAAACGAAAGTGGCCTAATAAGACTATCAATTGCTTCTGACAGCGTTTCCGCAGACACTTTGGTTCTTCCAACAACTTCTGGATCTCTGTTCATACATTTTTCT
This sequence comes from Magnusiomyces magnusii, assembly GCA_030570155.1. Classification (NCBI taxonomy): domain Eukaryota; kingdom Fungi; phylum Ascomycota; class Dipodascomycetes; order Dipodascales; family Dipodascaceae; genus Magnusiomyces; species Magnusiomyces magnusii. Next base: position 31,678 of record JAJLVH010000002.1, read on the forward strand.
AATGCAATACATGCCTTTTCTAAAGCAGGCACCCGGAGTCCATGCTGGCATTTATTATTATGATACTTTCTTGAACACTCTTTAATCTCGGCCAAAGCAACACTAGAATACACTTCGACTCGTTTATCAATGTCTGTTGATACCATTGAAAAAAAATAATATATGAAATACACAAAAATGGCACAAATTATTATATTCAATGCAAATTGGGTATATAAACTGAGGGTAAACGGAATAGTGGGATCATTATAAAATTTCATGCTTTTTTTTACAACTTGGTATCCATCGCGTTGTTTGAATTGATTTATGTTATTAGATGCTGATACTTCTTCAGACAACTCATGTTTGATATATTGCTGGTTCTTGCTTGTCTTTTTCTGGGATTGATATTGTCTAATATACTGTTGGTTATGACAAGGATTATGCAATAAATAATGTGATTTTTCACGAAATGATAATCTTTGATAAATGCTTTTTAATTGATTTCTTGATCGCCGTTTAACATCCAAACGTCTAACGTGTTTTGTTGGTGATGTTATAATGAGCTGTTCTTGTTGCTTTGGATTCTGACTTTTTAAAGCTTTGTTTGACCGGTTTTTTGTAAAACGTTTGTAAAATGGCAAATTGGTTTCAGATTTGGTGACTTTTGGTGTCATGGAAAGAATCAAAGATTTCAATTTTTTGTTTGATCTTTGAGATTTGGTATCAATTTTTTCATCTTCCCACTCATCATCGTCGTAAATCATATTGTTGAGTTACTATTAATGTGTAGTTGATATCAATACAACAAGAATATGTCCATAAAAAAACAAATGGGTTGGTTTTGGATCTACGCATCAACGTAAATTTGAGTCTAAATGAAATGCACGGCTATGCGGCTGTTTTTTAAAAAGCCAATGATAATTGTCAGTTAATGAAATGCAATGATCAGAAATCAAATCAATCGTTACTTGAATTGATTGAGATTCATTTCTTACACGCAAAAAAAGAAAAAAAAAAAAACTGTTTTTGGTGCCTGAAACACAACTAGAGCCAAGGCTTACATAACATATTATTCATCATCACTAAGCAACTAGTTAAAGTGTTTCTTTACCAACACAACATTGACTTTGTTGCAAAATAGTCCTGTGAGGAGTTTGACTACAACAACTTACTTGTTATTTTAAACTTTTCCACCGCCACCATTCATTTCCAAATTACCGACTCTTCTTGACATTGTGTGTTTTATATTTATCAAATATTTCTATTGATTCGATTTCAATTTGTTTTTTAAGACTATAAAACGTTTATTATCTCCTGTATCTGTTTATAAATTCACTTTTAAATATCTTCTCTTGTCTTGTTGATAACAATATATTTTTTATTATTTGGTTCTGATTTCAATTCATCCAAATAATAACTTACTTTTTTCTTTAAAAAACCGTCAAAGTGGATCCTGCTATTATTTCTGCCCAGCCTCTAACGAGTGCTGGCTCTTTTGCATCTAATCGTGCAACTTCTGCTTCAACTAGTTCATCTCATGATTCTACATTTAACACTCTTGTCCCTTCTTTAGAGGATATTCTTTATAATAAAATTAAAATGATGCCTGAAGACTCTGAACAACAGATTGACGAATCTGATGATGCTCCTTTGCCATTGAATCCTCTTAACCCTGAAGGAAAAACAATTATTTACTCAATTGAAACCCTTGTGGAGCTAAGAAACTCTCCTCTTTGTGTTTGCCCTAAATCACTAGTAATTCCTGATATTTCAACGTATGTCGTTCTTTTCATCACTATGAATTTATCATTGTTTTTCCTAACAGCTTGTATAGTCCTAAGCAAAAGCAGCAACAACATGCCGCTAATTTTACCTCGTTTAATCGTGTAGACGGAGCTTTTAACCAGTATGTCTATATTTATCAATACGGCTATTGTATCACTAACTTTTTTTTTTTTTTTTTTTTAACTTGATTTAGACATTCAAGAACTCGTATGTATTTGGCTTTTATTTTTATTTCCGTTTTGTATTTTAACTTTACTATTTAGACGATTCACCACAATCATCAAAGTCATATTCTGTAAACAGGGGTGAAGGCTCGCGAACTTCACGAGGATCAGTGGATCATTCTAGCTCTCAAACTTATACCAGACCAAACCGCCCAAGACACTATGAATTGGGTAGTTCATCCAAAGGTCATTTAGGTAGCTCAACAAATGCTACTAGTGGATTTTCTGGTATAACTGTTAAAGGCCAAAATAAGCACAGATCACACTCTGGAAATGAAACTAAAGATCTTTTGGATAAGTTTGAGCTTTTAGGACGTGAACGACGTGGTGATGCTACTTCTTCATACAGATCAGTGGATGATGGCTCGGCATTGGAACCTGACTGGGAACTTCCTGGTGAAGGTGCTGCTGAAGAAATTTCTGGGTCTAGTAGTCGTGTTGAAGAGTTTGAAGAATGGAAGAGAAGCATGCGGCGAGGAGCGGATTTTGATTTACCTCAAAAAGACGTTGATTGTCATGCTTCTTCAATGTTTGATAACGATAAAATGCAGCAAGCTGCAGCACCGGTTAGTGTTGATAACGTTTTTGAAGACGATGTGACTTTTAAAATTCCTGGTGCTTCTGTGGGTGAATTTCCTCACAAGGCTTCAAGATTTTCTAGCTTTTTCAGAACTGAAGGTGATCAAAATGTGATGTATCCTGGCTCTGAGAATATGCCTAGATTTTCTGGAAATGTTGAGGGCGAATCTGGTGATTTTAATCGGATTCTTGCAATGTTGAATAATGTTGAGGAAGGAAATCAACAATCTCATAATAGAGATGAAGGTAATGCATCTAATGATGATGCATTTTTCATGAGTTTATTGAATAAGAGTGGAAGTGGTCAGCCAGCTAGTGACGCGGATAGACAAAATGGTAGTATGACAGCAGGTCATAGCCCAGCAACCGAAAAGGTTGGAACTGGATCTAACTTGAACGCTGAGGTGTCTATTGTGCCGCCTTTGCATTCGAATCCAATACCTGGCATGCCATTTCCACCGCCTCAAGAATGGCTACAGACTCAAGCTAATGGACAACTTCCAAAGCTGCCGCCAGGTGTTGTGCCTCCTATGATTGGCAATATGCCGCCAGGAATGATTCCGTTTCCACCGGGGGGTATGGGTGGTTTGCCATTGAATATGATTCCTCCTAATATGCCACCGTTTCCGCCAGGCATGAGACCTGTTCCACCGCATATGATGATGCCAATGCCTCCAGGAATGCCACCGTTTGGGCCAATGCCGATGGGATTTGCACAGGATGTTGAGGAAATGAATGGACAATTTGTGCCTCGCATGCCAATGGGGCCGTTTCCTGGATTTGTAGGAAAGGGACGAACTGAAGATTAAATTTATTTTTTATTTAAATGAGATTTTATTTATTGAATACATAAAATGGGAATGAATGATTATCTTCCTTCAAGAGAAACACCAGACTTGCGAGCCGAAGGTTTCTTTTTACCAAGCAATCTGTTGGTCATGCGTTTATAACTTTCGTTGACGGCCTTTGGTTGAGGAGCACCGGCACCAGCAGCGTTAGAGACGACTGATTTAGGCGCGACTTCGTAGTAAACGGGTTTAGCAGTAGGAATAAAGGCTCTGTTTCTTCGTTGAGCATTAACAGCAGCAAGATCAGCAGAACCTCTTGTATCTGATTGTGAAGAAGTGTTGTTGTTGTTGGTAGAAGTATTAGCAGAAGAAGAAGCACCACGACGACGATAAGCAGCATCATCTTGAACATTGTAATTACTGGTGCGAACAAGTTTATCACGATAATTGTCAGAGCGGCCCATAATAGGCCTAGTCCAGTTACCCATAAGACGATCAACAATACGTTTAATATTGAGCTGTGGACGAACCGACTGTTTATAAAACAACACGACACGACCTAGGCCAGACTCACGGAGATGAATAGTTTTGACGGGCAAAGATTCGAGTGCCTCAAACAGCGCCTTTTGGATCTGGTAGGCTGGCAGTGATGCGTCCGGCAACGGTTCTAACCAAATACGAATGGATTCCAGCAAATTGTTGTCCAGAACTGTATCAGCCAACGCGCCTTTTCGCAACACGGCCGACACGCGTGGCAACATTTTGAGTTTGTGGATCGCGGGCTGCGCGTGTTTGATGCACGCGGCGTCGGCGTCGGCTGCCCGGCGCATGTCTTCGCGTAGCTGGTTCACGAGCTCGTCTTGGAACGCGTCGAGCGATTCGTCGTTAGCTTTGCGTGACTTTTTTTTGGGTTTGGCGCCGTGTTCTTGGATCCGTTGTTTTAAAAGCTTTCGGCGTCGTGTGGCTTCATCCATGTCGTTGTCCATGTCTTGATCATCGTGGATATCGTGGATATCTGGTTCGTCAGCTGACTCGGAACGGCTTCGTTTCTTTGTAGGTTCTTTTTCTAATGAATCAAACGGTTTTTTGTATCGTTTGAGTTTAAACAAATCATCATCAATATCTTTTTCTTCTTGTTCATTATTGTCATTGATATTATCATCATTGGTATTATCATTATCATCATTTGTATTGTTGGTTTCAGGTTCTTCAGAAGCTGGTTCTTCTTGTTTAACTTCTTTCATCATTCGTAACCTTTCTTCTTCTTCTGAAGGCTCTTGTTCTTTAAGTTTACCAAGTTCTTCTGTATCTGATTCATGAGTATCCATTTTTGGTTTTGTTTTGGTTTTATAGTTGATTGGTATAAATTGTGGTGATGATGATAGCTGGCAAACAAAAAAGTTGGTGGTATAATTTTTTGTTTTTGCATAATGTGAAAGTCACGTTTTGGTGGCGTTGAAATTCTTTTACTTTTAATTTTTCACTTTTCAAATACTACTTTTCTTTTCTTACACTTAATTTATTAAACTAAACTGAACTAAATTAATCAAAATGTTTGGCGAAGACTCTCCTTTCGGCTCAGCCCAAAACCAGGCCTTGATCATCCAAATGATGCGTGAAAGAGCCTACGACACTCTCAAGCAGTCCGTCTACATTGCTGCTGCTCTTTGGACCAGTAAGATTTCTTTAAACCTCATTTTCAACTAATAAAACTTAACTAACTTTAAAAAACCTTTCAGCACCTTTTGTCATTGACCTCATTTCTGGTCGTTTTTAAATCCTTTTTTTGTTTATTTGTATATATATATTTCTATCAATAAAAAATAATTTTATTCACGTAAAGACTTGTCGTGTGTATGCTGACAAACCATTTTTTCAATCATCTCGTCCACTTTGGCTGTATCTCCAACCAAAATCTCTGCAAGATACGAAATCCCAACTTGCTCAGCCTTTAAAACCTTAGCAAGCTTTTCCAATTGCTCATCGTCTCGGTTCCAAGCAAGTTCTGAGGTCACCAATGTCTCGTTTCCGTCGCCATACTCGTCTGCCTTTACAAGCGTGTTAGATCCACCTGCAACGGTTTTGGCATGTTCTCGCAAAATCGTAAGTCGGGCCCAAATCTCGTTGATGCGACCAAACACTGCAGGATCATCTACTTGTTTATGAAGCTGCTCCAATTTCTTTTTAAGAACCTCTTCATCAGGTCTCAACACGTATCCTCTAGACCGAAGCACTTGGATCTTGGCTGCCAACGCCAAAGTTCTATGAACAAGCTTTTGGTGACGCATCTTCATCTGCGTGATTTCTACCGTAGTATGAAGATCATGGCGTTGACTCAAAACCATCAGCTTATCGTTGATTTCGTGCATTCTCTGCCTATACTGAGAAATCGTAGTTTCTTGAACTCCAACCCGCTTTTGTAAATCTGAAAATCCCAATGCCATGGCAGGAACGTGTCCGTCATCTGGACGTCCTGCAATAGCTTCGTCCCATTTACTTTGTTCAATACGTAACGGCTTTTCATAAAGTAACGCTTCTTGCTCGCCAACTCGGTTATAAAAAAAGTATTGAAACGCGCACAAAGGCGAAGAAGGGTCCCAAGCTTGTTGAAGTTTTTCAAGTTGGTCAGCAACAGATGGTTCACCATTATTGCGCTTCTTTAATTGTTGCTGCTGAATCAATTGTTGTTGTTGTTGTTGTTGTTGCTGTTGTTGTTGTTGTTGGAGTTGTTGGAATTGAGGTGTTGATTGACTTTGTCCAAATAATCCTGTTCCTGTATTGTTGTTGTTATTATTATTATTATTATTATTATTATTATTACTATTGTTTGATCCAAAAAGTCCACCAGTAGTTGAAGTGGAATTGTTGTTATTGGCACCAAACAAACTTCCTCCAGTGTTGGATGTATTGGTAGTGTTTGTATTAGCATTATTGTTTCCACCAAACAATGAATTTCCAGTATTGGGATTAGCATTATTATTGCTACCAAACAATGAACCACCTGTATTGGTATTTGAATTGTTGTTATTTCCAAAAAGTCCACTTCCAGTGTTTGTGTTGGTATTATTGTTATTATTATTGTTATTGTTATTGCCAAAGAGTCCGCTTCCAGTATTGTTACTATTATTGTTGTTATTGTTACTTCCAAACAATCCACCACCAGTATTTGTACCAGCATTCAAACCAGCATTGCTACTATTTCCAAAAAGACCACCAGTATTAGTATTGTTGTTGTTACTTCCAAACAACGGTTTCGAAGCATTTGAATTGCTATTAGCGCTATTAGCACCACCAAAAAGTGATCCAGATTGGGTGTTGGAAGTGTTTCCGCCACCAAAACTGAACCCTGTAGAACCGCCAGAACTGCTACCAAACATTGGTATCTCAATTGTTTTAGTAGTCGAAAACTCGTAAAACGTTGATTATTTTTTCAGCTGGTAGTGGTGATACGCGGCTGTCACGATGTTAGGGTTGTTTCACCGTATATTTCATCACTACAAACATCTCATACCACCTAATTCTAACCAATCACCAACCCGGGATTTCATTTCCTCAGCTTTTTTCCCCAGCTACTGCTGTGCGACAATTTCCAACACCTCTAAACACAATTCATTCAATACACAAATCATCGCCAAAATGCCCAACAGAGAAGTCGTCAACGATCACCTTTTTTATGTCGACAGAACTCCTCTTCCTAAAGACATTCCTGCCGTCGAAGAGGTTGGTGCCACCACTGCACCACTACTTTCAGCATCCTTTTTTATTGGCGCGCGGTGTCTTCCATACAACGACGACTACATGCTGTGCAAAAAGGAAGCCAACGGGACTGGCGAAACAGACTGTTTGAAGGAAGGTCGTAGAGTTACTCGTTGTGCTATTTCGGTTCTGGAAGATATTAATAAACATTGTCTTGAAGAGTTTAGACTTCATTGGCAATGTCTTGAACAACAAAATCATCAGTTTTCTGGTTGTAGACCTGCAGAACGTCTTCTTAATAAGTGTGTTTTTGACAAATTGGTATGTTTTTTTTTTTTTTTTTTTTTTCAAAAATAAATCACTAATCAATTATTATTTTTCTTTTTTAGCAATTGGAAAAGAAAATTCCTGGAACTCCTGAAGGACAAGTCCCAGTTCATCTTAGAGAAAACCCAATCATTCGACCAAATGCTGAAGACCAGGTTTCTGTTCAAGCTTTCAAAAAGGCTAAAGCTGATGGACTTGTATAAATTCATCAAATTATCATTCAAAATATCCATTCATGAAAAATACCTACATAATTTCATTTCCGTTTTAATGAATTAAAAAAAACATTAAAATATTGCTGACTCTTCTTTTTTTTTTTTACTACCATTAGAAATTTTAACCATTTTATACATAACCAACATGTTGAATATATAAAAATCAAAAATAATTCTCATTTTGATCTTGGATTTCATTAATAGAATTCGCCAATGCAATCAAATTAGACTTGACTGCAATAGTGCTAGCAGTATTTAAAGAATCTTTGAAATGAATCCATTTAACAAGGCCAAGCAAAGCTCTATGAGATTTACCGTTTCTGCAACCTTCGTTGAACCGTCTAAGTAACGTTTTGTCCATCTCCAGGCGTGCTTCCTTGACATCGTCTTCGTTGTCTTCACGGTCACGCATGAGTTCATATTCAACACTTTGTAAAACAAATTTGGACGAATAAGTGTCTGTTTCTTTAGAAATGGGAACTTCAAGATCAAATTCTTCAAAAGATGTAGGGAGCGGAATACTAAGCTCATATTGACGAGTTGCTAGAGGGTACGCAATAAACTTAAAGTCATCTGTAACACCCAACGGCCAAAACCTTGGGTTCTCAATACCAAGAATCGATTGCTGATTTTGAGTATGAAAAACTGGCGTCCAAACAGCTTGTCGCATAACCCGCCACGAAACTAACGTTTTCAAATTGCCTTTGGTATCATAAACAAACGGATCGCCTTGCTCAGAAACAAACGCCATCACGAGCCGGGAACTTGGCGCAATGTCTAGTGGCTCGTCTTTTTGTAAAACTTCTGATGTTTGCACGTTATCAATGCTGTATGTCAAACTGGTACGACCAAGAGCATCGACTCCTGAATCGCGAACAACAAAAAAGTGGTTTCCAAATCCAACTGCCGTAATGACTGGTTGTGAAATGCTAATAACTTTCATGAGATACCCACCCTCAGCTGTAAATGTAAAAACAAAACCTTCGCTCGTATACACTTGCGCAAACGCATCCGATAGCGCGATTGCAGAAACGGTGC
>JAJLVH010000003.1:0-36404 GCA_030570155.1 Magnusiomyces magnusii
TTCAACCAAAACGCTTCATCTGCAAATGGGTTATTATACTTTTTATCATGAACGTCAAACTTAACAAAATCACTCTTCTTAGTTCTAGTCCGCTTCATTGCAACTCCTTTGCCATCCTCTTCTTTAAAAACAAACATTGAATCGTCTGTAATTCCAACCTCATTCAACTTCAAGCCATTCTTCTTGGTAGCGAATCCAACTTGCTGCTTATCCATGTCATAAATGGTATAAATATTCTTCAAAAAGACTTGTCCAAGCACCCAAAAGTTAGCACCAGCCACATCTGATGCTCCAACAATATTGCTTTTGCAATACTTGATACCAGATCCAGGACCCAAAGCCTTTTCATTATTTTGTCCATCCTTAAAAACAAAAGGGTTACCAATAACATCAGATACCGGAACACTCCAACGTTTTCCAGCAAGAGTGATACCAAAATCCATAGTTGCGTTACAAGGAATTGCAAAGTTTTTGCCATCAGTCAATGCATCAGGAACAAAGCTATACATATTCAAGGCATCCTCAGCTTTAAGCACCATTTGAGAAGTACCCGTATCCAAAATAGCACTTGTTTGTTCTTGGTTTGGCCCGATGTCTGAATTGGAAATGATTGGAACTCCGTCAATATCAACCTTTTCAATACCAACTTCCCAATAACCACGATTCTTGACAATAGTAGCATACGATACGTTTCCTTCAAACTTTGAATTGTCAATTCCTCCAAAGGTAATGCTTCCAATTTCATGTTTATCTTCAGTCAACCCTCTTGTTTTTCCCAAATTGACACCAAAAACTCGTTGGTTAATCAAACCTTGAGTGAAAATAGTATTCACAAAACTAGGAAAGTCACGATTAGAACCAGAACGTTCTTTATCCTTCAACTTCTTCAAAGAAACTGGGGCCTTATCAAAAGCAGGCAACCCGAGAATTCCATCAATATTAAAGTGCTCAAATTCAGGTCCAACCCACTCAGCAAGTCCAAAATATTGTGGCGAATCAAATCCAGCAAGTCGCATACGGTCTCGAACCAACGTTCCATTTACTTGGCCAGTATTATACTTGATAGAAAATGCATTGTGAGCACGAGAAGCATTTAATTTGCTGTTAGCCATCAAATATTCGTCTCCAGTTCCGTTATACTTCTTCAACCCATTACATTCTTTAAAAGTACAAGATGAAGAGTAAACCCAAGTATGGAATGATCCGGTATCAATCAACAACTTGTAAGGCTCATCATCTTCACCAATCTTGATTTCAACAGTATACAAAATATCACGCTGACTGTGTAATTGTGCAGTAGTAGGCTCATAAATACTCGCCTCATTACCGTCACTACTATGCAAGTCAACTGGTTCATTTTCAAGCTCGTTAAATCTTGCTTTAGAAGCATCAGCCTTTTCGTCAGACAATGAATTGGATGTAATTCCAACATTAACTGCTGCCAACTTGTTTTTTAAAGAATCAAAGACTGAGGAATCTTTGCTTTTTTTTTCTTCAAGCTGTTTTTTCTGTTGCTGTTGCTTATTTGTAATGAACTCATTCACCGGAATCATCATTTTCCAGTTAATATTGGAATTTTCAGATTCAAGTAATGCATCACGCTTCTGTTCAGTAGTCATACTAAATGTGACTTTATCCAATCCAGCATCTTTCTTCTTTGAATCAAACCCAAAAATACTACTCTCCCAGTCGTCATCATTGTCAATCTGCTCAAATAATTGAGGTTCAATAGCAGGCTTTGCAATAAATGGAGGCAAAACATTTTTTTTGTTACCTTCATCTTTGTTCCCACCATTTCCATCCTTAATCATTTTCTTTCGACTTTCATAGTACTTCTTTTTGGCTTCATCATCAAAAAAATACTCAAGCTGCTTACTAGGATAGTATCCTGGAGTTTTTGTTGAAAATTCATGATTGGCATACTGATGAATTCTGTTTTTAGGATAATAAACAGGCACATTAAAACCAGACCCTTCTTCAGTATCATCTTCATCTTCGTCATATTCATAAAAGGAATCATCAAATTTAGCTTGTGACAAAATGTTCAATACATTTCGGTCCTTCTGCTGTTTATGATAATGCTCATGAACATGTTGCTGGTGATGATTATGAGGGACTGCATATTGGAATGGCAATTCAGCTTGTTCACAAGCAACCAGCCAAGCAAAAAAGAAGGAAACGAAAAAAGCAAAAGAAAGCAAAAAGTTTAAAGTAATCATAATTAAAAAAAAAAAAAAAATAACAATTAAGCAATGAAAAAATTACAATAAACAATCAATTGATAACAAAATATTACAAACTGAAGTTTACTGAATACCAAGCAAAATAAAAAAAGGTGGTTTATTAATAGAAGATTATGAAAGAAGTCAATTTATAAACTTTTAAAAGTTCAACAATTGAGAATCAGAATTGTGATAAAGCCATTAGTTACATTCGTAAAGTCATCTTCTTCAAATTTTCAATACATTCTTTTTGTGAGTGTAACGAGTTTTCATTTTTTACAATCATCATCAACGTGTTTGTTGAAACCATATGAAAAAGGTCAAGACGAATACAAAAAATGAGTATATGCCTTTCAAATCGTTATTTATTATTTACTTTTCACCAATCAATGATTTCATTTCCTATGTTTCAAACCCAATTCTCGTAAGCGTTCACAATGTGGTAATTTCATTCCTTTAGCCTTCTTAAGAGCTTTTTCGTCAGAAGAAAACCATCCCTGAGCATTCATGATTTTTTGTTGCTTTAACTCGTATTCCCTGTCACAGTAGCTGTTTAATGTATGAATATAAGTGACTTCTGCTCTTGAATCCATGTTTCTAAATTCTCTTGTTGTCAAGTATTGTGCGTCTTTTTCGGTAATGTAATAGGGAATGTTGTATTTGGTTGTTGTTCTCATTTCGGTATATGGAGGACTAGGCGTAAATTCGAATCCAGGTACTCGTGCATTGGAGGTTCCAGTAAATGATTCAAATACAGATGAAAGTAATGGGGTAACAAACAACAAGAGTAGTGGTAATAATCGTAATATGTTTGTCATGAAACTATTTTGTCGTTGAGGACCTTCAGGATCAGCTCCCTCAGCAGCAGCAGCCGCCGCTCGTCTAGCATCCATACCAGGCGTCGCCATTCCAGGTCCGAAATGAAACGTACGAACTGATCCAAAAGGACCAAATCCTTGAAATTGAACATTTGGACCCATGCCATTCATTCCACCTTGGAAAAATGATCTGAAAATTTGTTCTGCAATGTCTTCATCAAACATTCCGTTTACACCGTCTTGGCCTGCGCCTCCAGCAAAATTGGTATGGGTATGACGAGAAAATCCGTTAAATCCTGCAGCGCCTGATCTAGATTCAGGATCTGAACCTGTTTGATCATAAATTCGTTTTTTATCAGCATCTGAAAGTACTTGAAACGCTTTCGAAACCACTATAATGACAGTTAGATTTAAAATTTTATTTTTTAAAAAAAAGAAATTGAAAAATAAACGTACTTTTAAAAGCTTCATCAGCACCCGGTGCACCATTTTTATCAGGGTGCATAACTAATGCCAGCTTTCGGTAAGCCTTTCGAACCTCAGTTTCTGTTGCAGATGATTCAATATCAAGAATTGCGTAAAAGTCTGTGGTTTTACATTTGCGAACTCTATCAACTGCCGACACTTGTGCTGGTGTATAAGCTCGATTTTGACGGCCTTCGTTATGTCCACGATGAGTAGCGTTTGTGGTATTAGGTTCACTTGATGTAGACATTGTTATGAATGAATATTTAATATTTCGAAAAAAAAAAGAATTTTAAAAATGAATGTGGATTTTCTAATATATATATAACCAGACGTTCAAAAAGTCAAAAAATATGCTTTTTTAAAAATTTTTTTATAATTGCTAATGTTAACGTCTGTTAATGCCTGGTATTAACTAGTTCCAGATACTACTATAGTAACAAAAAAATATAAACAAATCGTCAACAACAACGACAATCGATGATAAATCTTGATTAAAAAGCTTATGGTGTTTTTGTTATAAATCTTGAGAATTCATGAAAAATTCTTTTTTAACAAATAAACTCGAAGGAATGAAAAAAGATCAAGGAGAACAAGTGTCGCTTGGTGAAAAATCGAAATCGGGGGAAGCCAACTCACGTATGTATGTATAAGATACAGATAATAGCACGTGGTATAGCAGGATAAGGGTTTTATATTAGTAAGTTGTGACTAATTAGTATTGTGATATTTTGGTGTCAGTTTCGCGTTTCGCGTTTTTTAATTTTAATTTTTTTTTTCAAATGTAAACAAAAACAAACATTTTTAATTTTTTTTTTTTTAAACTCACCACCATTTGTTGGTTTTTTGTACAGACAAAATACTTTTTAAACCAGCATTTCATCATATATCTGAGCAACAAAATGTCAGTTGATATCATGGATGATGCCAAATCATCTAAAGTTCATATCCTTCCTGCAGCATCGCAATTTGCTAAACGTCAAAAACAGGAACCAAGTGAATTTGAAAAGGATTTAGATCAACTTTCAAGAGACTTAAAACATGACGAAGGTATGTTGATTTCATTTTTTTTTCAATTAAACTGTCAAATTCTAACTGTGTTTTTTAGAATCAAATAAACATGATCAGCAGTGGAAACGTCCTCCTCTGGAAAATTTTCATCCTGAGAAAACAGTCATTAATTTTCAACAACTTGATGCTGAAGAAAGTTCTTCAGATGGCGAACCTGTTGTTAGATTGTTTGGCGTTACTGATACCGGTCATTCTATCATGTGTGACATTACTGGCTTTATTCATTACTTTTATTTTCCAGCTCCAGTTGGTTTCAGAAAATCAGATATCACATCTCTTATTAACCATATCAGATCTTCAGATATTGGAAAAGTTGATCACATCGAAATGACTACCAAATTTTCTATTATGCAATACACTGGAGACCAAAAGTCTCCATTTCTTAAAATATTTTGCAAAGATTTGAGATCAATTTCTAGATTGCGCTCTGCTTTTGAAAATGGGCAAATCAACTATCGAAATGACGTTACAGAGTATCCACTTTTTAGCACCCCTGCAATGAGTTTTGATAATATCAATTATGTTTTGAGAGCAATGATTGATTGCAAAATTACTGGTATGTGCTGGATTACACTTCCTGCTGGTAAATATAATTGCGTGAAAGAACATGAGAAGGTTTCTCGATGTCAATTAGAACTTACAATTAATTACAAAAACCTTATTGCTCACCCGGCTGAAGGTCAGTGGCAAAAAATGGCGCCTTTACGTATCTTATCCTTTGATATCGAGTGTGCTGGCCGAAAAGGCGTTTTCCCTGAAGCGCAAAAGGATTCTGTCATTCAAATAGCCAACGTTGTGAGCTCTTATGGTGATTCTAAACCATTTATTCGAAACGTGTTTACTTTAGATACATGTGCGCCAATTATTGGCACCCAAGTTATTTCAAATCAAGATGAACGACAACTGCTTCGAGATTGGCGTGATTTTGTTCAAAAATCTGACCCAGATATTATTATTGGCTATAATATCGTGAATTTCGATTTACCATACTTGCTCGACCGCGCAAAAGCGTTAAAGGTTAACGACTTTGCATATTTTGGACGTTTAAAAAATGTCGAGCAAGTTGCTAAAAACACTACATTTTCATCTAAAGCATTTGGTATGTCTGAGTCTAAAGCAATCAACATTGATGGCCGAATGCAATTTGATATGCTTCAATTTATTCGTCGTGAATTTAAATTAAGATCATACACTCTCAACTCTGTATCTGCACACTTTCTCAACGAACAAAAAGAAGATGTGCATCATTCCATCATCACAGACTTACAAAATGGAACTGACGAGACTAGAAGACGTTTGGCTGTGTACTGTTTAAAAGATTCCTTTTTGCCCATGCGTCTTATGGAAAAGCTCATGTGTTTGGTCAATTATACCGAAATGGCAAGAGTCACGGGTGTCCCATTTTCATACTTATTAACGAGAGGCCAACAGATCAAGGTTATTTCACAATTGTTTCGAAAAACTTTGGAATTGAATGTTGTTATTCCTAATTTGAAACAAAATGGTTCTTCAGATGAGCAGTATGAAGGTGCTACTGTTATTGAGCCCAAGAGAGGGTATTATGATGTTCCTATTTCAACATTGGATTTCTCATCACTTTATCCAAGTATCATGATGGCACACAACTTGTGTTATACAACTTTATTAGACAAACACACTATTGAGCGACTAAACTTGCAAGAAGACAAAGATTATACCAGAACACCTATTGGAGAATGCTTTGTCAAATCTGATTTGCGTAAAGGCATTCTTCCCGACATTCTTGAAGAACTTTTGGGTGCTCGTAAGTGTGCCAAAGCCGATTTGAAAAAAGAAACAGACCCTTTTAAGCGTGCTATTTTGGATGGTCGTCAGCTGGCTCTTAAAATTTCAGCAAACTCTGTTTATGGTTTCACTGGTGCTACAATTGGTAAACTGCCATGTTTGGCTATTTCTTCATCAGTCACTGCGTTTGGTCGAGAAATGATTGAACAGACCAAGAATGAGGTTGAAAAAAAATATACCATCGAAAACGGATATTCTCACGATGCTAATGTTATTTATGGTGATACCGATTCGGTCATGGTTAGATTTGGGCCAGATGACTTGGAAACATGTATGAAACTTGGTTTAGAAGCTGCTGATTATGTGTCTACAAAGTTTTTGCGACCTATTAAACTAGAATTTGAAAAAGTTTATTTTCCATACCTTCTCATCAATAAGAAAAGATATGCTGGATTATATTGGACCAAAACAGACAAGCCAGACAAGATGGATACCAAGGGTATTGAAACTGTTCGACGAGACAATTGTAGGCTTGTTCAAAACGTTATTACTACAGTATTGCAAAAGATTTTGCGTGAACGTGATGTACCAGGAGCCGAAGCATATGTCAAAAATATTATTTCGTTACTCATGAAAAATCAAATCGACATGTCACAACTGGTTATTACCAAGCAGATATCGCGTGCAGACTATGCAGCCAAACAAGCGCATGTTGAACTTGCTGAACGAATGCGCAAACGAGACGCTGGTAGTGCTCCTACTCTTGGTGACCGAGTTGCGTACGTAATTACAAAAGGTGGTGCCAATTCCAAAAACTATGAAAAGAGTGAAGATCCAATTTATGTTTTGGAACACAATTTGCCAATTGATACCAAGTATTATTTGGAGAACCAGTTGTCGAACCCTTTGCAACGTATTTTCGAACCGATTCTGGGAGAAAAGAAATCTCGACAGTTGTTAACTGGTGATCATACACGTACCATTTCTATGGCAGCCCCAACGACTGGTGGATTGATGAGGTTTGCAATCAAAACTGCGGTTTGTATGCATTGTAAACGACCACTGAAACGAAACAATGGAGCTCAAAAACAACAACAAAAAGGAGCTAATGGAAATTCCAAAAATTCAACAACAGAAGAACAAATTGATGAAGCATTGTGTTTAGATTGTATTCATTTGGCGCCACAATACTATGTCAATTCATTGAACAAGGTTAGCGAGCTCGAAACCAAGTTTTCAAGACTGTGGACTGAATGCCAGCGATGTCAAGGTGAACTTCATCAACAAGTGATTTGTTCAAGTAAAGATTGTCCTATTTTTTATATGCGAACTAAAGCGCAAAAGGATTTGTCGGCGGCTGCTAAGCAGTTGGCAAGATTTGATCATACTGATTGGTAAAAAAAAAAAAAAAAAAGAACAAAAAAACAAATAACTAATATTGAAATTAAGTAACAACTAATTTTAATCAAAATATATTTTAACTGTTTTAAACAAAAATTTATCAGTTTAATATATTTTTATTTATTAAAAAATTTTCATTCATGATTTGAAATTGTAAAGTGTTCTATATTACCAAATAATTTAAAATGTACATAAAAAGAATAACCAAAAAAAATAAAATAACATCAAAAGTAAACATAAAATAATTAAGAAAAAATATTAATAAACATATAAAAATAATAATAATAATAAGAATGAAAATAAAATTATGCCAAAATCCAATCTCTGATATAAGATTGATACATCACAATTAAACAAGAAACATCTTTCAACAATACTCTTGCAACAACTTTAGCAGCAAAGACTGCGTATGCATGAGCCCATTCTTCAGACATTTCAAGTTCTTGGAGTTCAAGGTCTGTAATGATTGGAGGAAGATGTATAGAAGTGGGTTTGGAATTGGTCTTAGAAGTGGGATTAGAGTGTTTATTGTTTGTCGAATTCGTTTTTGAAATCTTGGCTTCATCTCCATCACCACATTTGCCAAATTTCTCGGTATCCAAATTATCATTTTCTTGATCGCAATTTTCAAACGACGATAACGGTGTAGCTGAAGATTTGTTGGAATCAACGGTATCAAAATGTAAATCATTTGACAAATCAAATGTATCATTTCGACCATCATTGTCATCAAAAGTACTTGTGTTTTCGGTACTTGGTTTTGTAGCTGACTTTAATGGCTTTGAATCAATTATAGTGTCAGTCAAACCGCTTTTGATACCGTGACTTTTATGTAACCTTTTACTATTATTGTCATAATTTCCAAAATGCAATGCTTCTGGATCGGCTTGAGAGTTGTTAACATTGTCGTCACAAGGTAACATGAAAGATTCAGATTGTGAATGATTGGATTGTTGACGGTTACGTTGTGAATTCAAAGACAAAAAATATTGATCATTATCGCCTTTGGAAACGTGAGCATGAAGATTATGCCATCCTTGCTTCCTAACCAATCCTTTATGATGTCGATGATGTTGCAAACCATGTGAAGATGTAGTAGACGTTGGTGATGTAGTGGCTGTTGTTAACATTGTACCACTTGATTCTGGAGGACTTGAAATTGCAACACCCATTTGATGATGATCAAATTGTGATTCTTGTCGCGAAGCATCTTGTTCATATCCATTTTGATAATTTTGTGAATAGCTTTGTTGTTGATTGTTAGTTGAAATGGTGCTACCTTGGTTTTGGAAACTTGACCCACATAAATTCAAATCTTCTTGAAAATCTCCAGCTTTCTTGCGTCGTTGCCGAATTTCAGGTTTATTGGTTTGATTACCACTCTCATCAACATTTGATTTTTCCTTCTCTCTTTCAGCTTCAACTTCAGTCTCATACTTTAACCTAATAGCTTTTGCAATTTCTGTTTCAAACAAATTACAAACTTCTTCTTTTCCCAATATCTGCGTCAACACGTCCTTCAAATGTCCAAGAACTTCAAGATACGTATGAATATTTGGTTTTACAGAACCTCCTTGTTCGTCTCGGGTTGTTGTTGTGGCCGGTGTAAATGACCCATATCGCTTCATATCACTAGGCGGCGCCAATATTGAAGCATATTTACCACTTTTGATTGCCTCTTTTTCCTCTTCTCGAGGTTGAAAAATGTACCCATACTTTGTAGCAATTGTAACACCATCAGGGTTCGAAACGTAATCACTGAAAGACCCTAGAATTCCAAATGCGGTTTCTGTACTTGCTGATTTGGTTACACGGTCACCAACACCAGATAGCATAAAACACTTGGTTCTAAAATTTGGTTCTTGAGCTGCAAAAGTTTCAACTTGTCGAATCTCTTGCTTTTGAGCAAGAGTTGCGTTATCAAATCCAGAAACGTGATATGAATTGAATCTGACTGCACTAGTTCTTGTGCCTGGAGTTTTTGGAACACCGCGCATTGGCAACCCAGAAGATAATGATCGCAGTTTTGGATTGGAAGGGGTATCTAAAGAGTTATCGGTATTTTCAATATTATTGATTGCAACATTTCTAGCATTTTCTTCAAAAACTTGCGATGTTGGGTTTGAACTTTTCAAATCCAAAAAGGCCATTTTGTTGGGTTTAGATTCTGCAGACACAGTGCGACCAAAATAAGTCCATTTGGTATTTTTAGCAGTTGCAGTCGGGGAACCAAAATTTTCAGTAGATTTTTTTGTGTTAAGTTCAAGATTATGATGATCATACTCATAAATTTGTTCTCGAGCTTGTCCTTCAGCTTGCTCTTGCTCTTGCTCATTTTCTTCTTTTTTTTCATCAAAATCAAAAACATGCTGCAAAGTGATATTTGGTTTAGTCATTTGATCGGGATACGAAATATCCAAAGATTTACTTGATCTTGTCGACTTTGCAGAACTTGCAGACATTGTGGATATTGTTGAATTAATACTACTAATACTATCAGTACGTTCATGCCCACGTTTGTGCCCACACTCAAATTCTTCATCAACACTGTCGCCATCATTCGTATTGACAACATCACTATCAAAATTTGTTTTTCCTGTTTCTAAAGAAGACGAAAAAGAAGATGCAGAGGATATAGGTGATATCGAAGAATTAGAAACTGCAGACAATACAGATGCCAGTTCTTCATTAGGTTGACTTTGTTTATCATTTTTAGAAACAAACTCTTCATCAGTTGAAACAGCAACATTTTGATCTTCACAAACTGGCTCATCTTGTTTGAAATAAAATTCGTTATAATCAGGTCCACCAGTCAAAGGTTTGTGAGACTGAATTGGGTCACGTCCATATTCACGTTGCCGTTGGATATCGTTAGATGTAATCATTTCGGCTTTAGAGCTTTTGGGTGTATAAACGCTTTTGATAGTTCCGCTACTCATACTAATTCGACTTCGATGATGACTATTAGAATTGTTTTTACTTTTGTTGGAATTTTTGTTGTGTTTATTGTTGCGATTATTGTCATTAGATGTAATCATACTTGGAGAAGATGTAATTATATTAGGCGAAGAAGTGTTGTTTCCAGATCCCAAAGATAACCGAGGTTTGCGAAATATCTTAGAAAATCCCTTTTCTTTTTTATGTGAATCCATGGAAGCTGCAACCAAAGAACCTGCACGTTCGACATCTCTACTCGTAATCATTTTAGGACCGTACCCAGAGTACTTGGAATGAGACATTGAGGTTGGATAACTAGGTCCACTTTTTAGACTGAAACTGCTGACTGTTGTATTTGTGCTTGATATACTAACGTTTGAACTGGTAGGCATCAAGGTCTCATTATACAACAATCTTTCAGACTTTTTAGTCCTTTTATTTGAAAGTTGACCAGAATCCTTTTCAATCATATCATTATGAGGAATAGAAGTCTCACGACTATTGAATTTAATATTTCCATCATCTCCAACAGTTTTGTAATTTTTAGACTCATTAATAGAAGCTTGTTGTCGATAACTATTGTTTTTATCATCCTTTTTGGTATCGTTTCTCATATCAGAAGAAACAGCAAAACGAGCAACTCTGCGAGTAACATTGCCCAAAGGACTCAGGTTGAATGAATTTCTTGCATTTTCGGTTTTGAGTTTATGAATTTTTTCCAAAGATTTCAAAGTACCTATACTTCCGGAAATGTTTTTAGCTGAATCAGAAAAAACACCATTATCTGTATGTTTAGAGTTAGAATTTGTTGAATTTACTGAATTTCTTGGGTTATGGTGTGTACTTTTCATGGAAGAAACAGTATGTGCAGTCGATGAACCGGAAGATGATCGAGGTCTTGTACGAGAAATAAAACTTGAACGAGTTGAAGAAGATGATGAACGAACAGGTTCTAAATTATCCAAATTGCTAGATGCACTTGCAACCATATGAGTACCGCTTGGTGTAACAACTGATGAAGTTCCTTCTCGACTATTTGTATCCATTGGAGAAATAAAAGCCATATGGATTTCTGATTCCAAATTAGCCAACTGCGTGCCTTGGTTTTCCAACAGATATGATGTTTTACTAGTCACAAAAGAAGTTGTCAAATTGCGATCATATCCGCTTCGTGACCCAAGATTTGGGCCTTGAACACCAGCAACTGGATTAACAAACGCGTCCGGTTTGGAAAAAGGAACTTGACTATTGCCAGATCTCGAAAACGGATTGCGGCTTTTAGAACTAACGTCCTCCCAAGAACTAAGCTCAATCAAACCTGCGCGAACCATCAACTGTTGAGAGATAAAAGCTTCACCAAGACGAATAAACTCACGAAGACATTCTAATCTTTGCTCAATCATTTCGGAAGAAAGACCTTGGCGGTCTAAAGAAGACCAAAGAGTTTTGGGCAAAAACAAGCTCTTTGTGAGAAACACGCCCATAGAATCTGGGCTGGGTAGTGAAGCCAATTGAGCAATTCTTTGTGATTGAGCTGAGGGTATTTGATTTGTGAATGAGTTAGACACGACAGTTGGAGGTATATATTTAACATTTGTAGGGCTGGTTGATGAAGAGCTAGAATGGTTATGAGATTGGTCTGTTGCTAAATGAGAAAATAAATTGGCATCGAACTCGTTATACTCTACAGTACCATTATGTAGTGCATTTGCATAGGCAAAGTTTAATTCTCTAGCAGATTCAGCATGGTGAATCTCAATTTCGTCCATACGAAGAGAGATATGATTATTGATTTCGTTTTGTAAATTTTTCCAAAGATAAAATTGGCTGTTTGAAGAAGGATTTGATGACGAAATAAAGTTGCTATTGTCATTTTTGGCTAGGTCATAACTGTATAAAACGTTTCGAATAAACCAAAGAGTCCAAAAAAGAGTTTCAGCCAAAGGAATCATATCGTCTTTTTGAGCAAACTTAATAATGGTATCTTGAGAAGAAGAATCGATATTAATTTGCTGTTTATTTTCAAGATTATAAAAAGAATCGCTTTTAGTCATGGATTTGTTTTGTTGAGGAAATGGTTGAAATGAAGTGAAGCCTGTGGTATCATCATTACTTAATCTGCAATCGTTTAAAGAATTAATCAGTTGATTTAAATCAGGTTGTAACAACTGGCTTGGAGGCGGTATGGGAATGAAGTTGACAATTTTGTCGATTTTATTGTGTGGTTCTGAAATTGAGGAATTATTTGTAGAGACAGTATTTAAATGATGGGTATTAACATGATGACTTGTTCCAGAATTGTGGGATTGAATATGATTTGCATGACGAGGTTTTGGAGATAATGGCGTAGAAGTTGATTCAATCATTGCATTTCCATTTGCAGCAGCTTGAGCAGCTTGAGCAGCCTCGGCGCGTGAAGTTAAAGGGATACCATTTATGGATTTCGCCGACGACGAAATTAAAGTAGGAGTGGAAATGTTTGAAAACCCTGAAGAAGAGTTTGGACTTGAACTTGTTGATATTGATACAGAAGAGATTGAAGAAGAAGTTGATGGTGAACGATGGTGGGAATGTTTTGGTTTTGAAGGTTTGTCGAACGAAACTAGTGAAGAAAGCCGAGATGAGCCCCGGATCTTTGAAGACAGATTTGACGACTTGTGAGAAAGTCTTTTGTCAAGAGACGGCATGATTTAAAGGATTACAATGACGATAACAATTGGAATACTAAGAATACAGAGTGAAAACAAAAGGTTTGGACATGAAATAATGAAAAAGTTGGTGGTGCAAAACAAATTTTCCAACCAAAAACCGGTCTTTGTAGTGCCCCTTATACTTGTTGGGCACCCCTTTTGCCCCACTTGATATTGGGGAATAAAGGCTTTTGATAGGCCAATAATCAAATTAATTGTTCATGGCAAGCATCGCGCTTTGAATCATTTGTTCTAACCGTTCACGATGCTCGACCAACTGGCTTCGCCGTCGTTGCTGAACAGGATCAATGCAGTGTGTGTCCAATGCGTCGAACGCAGCCACTGCAGCAGTCAAGCTATTGGCGATATCTTCAAGTGTCATATCCCTTTGTTTTGTAGACTTAGTACCACGATTGAAGTGTCTAGTGGTGATGGGGACTTTGTTTTGTAGACTTGAATCCAACCACTCGGTTTCTATTTGGTCTTGGTTTTCACCATTTATATCTTCAAAGCATCGTTCACGATCTTGTTCAAGAGATTGAAGTTTTAGTACTGGCTGTGACGATTCAAGGACATTATCGTGAACTTGCGGCGATGATACCAATTGTTTGAGATTATCACCATTTTCCTTTCTCTTTTTCAATCTAAACAACTTTGATAACGACGTTCCTGTTCCTAATGATGTGTTTGCTTTTTTAACTGCTTTATCGGATCCTTTAGTTGATCCATTAACCGATCCTCTAACTCTTCCTCCTCCTCGAACAGATCCTACACCTTTACCACCTGCATTACTTTTAGCAACTATTGTATAAACTACTGCTCCTCCATTTTCTGCCATCATATTTGGGTTTGGTCCATTGATTCTAATAATTTGGCCACTTTGTGCAATTCCTCCACCTCGTGCACTTTTTTTCTTGGTCTTGGCTATTGGTTTTTTAGAACTGGAGCCTCCACTAGATCCTGAAAATACTGATGATTTAGATGATTTAAATGATTTACTGGAGTGATTTGATGTACTAACCGCATTCAAAGATCCAAAAGTTTTGACTGATCCAGACTTGATTGATCCGGTTTTGACACTATCTGTCCTGCAAGCGCTTAAACTTGCATTATTTGACAAATCAGATAAAACCAACAATTCACCTTTCGTCACACTTTCGCTTTTGTTATCAATATTGTTTTTGTTGTTATTATCATTATTTTTACCAATGTGAACAAATTTATACACCAATTCTCCACCACTATTCAAAATAGCAGTTTCATTGTTGATCCCTCCGCTTCGCACGCTTTTGGTGCCATATCTGCCATTATCACTTTTGGTTGATGAATCACTTTTGTTTGATGACCGGCTATTATTTGAAGAATTTGTTTTGGTTGCCTTAATATTTGGTTGGAAATTGACTGTACTTGGTTTAGCAAGATTTTCTGATAATGTAAGGGTGGACAACGGTTCTAGTTCGTTTTCGTTTTTATCGTCAAAATTACCATCATTGTTATTATTTATTGAATCAGCATTTACTTTCTTTATTCCTTTTTCGTTTCCAAACGTTTGAAATTCATTGATTGTATTTTGTTTATCAAAATCGGTTTCATTCAACTTGGTTTCTTTTAAATTTCTGTCTTTTCTTTGAAAATAGCTGTTGTACTGTTGGTGTTGAATCAACGGATAATTACCTTCATGGGAATGAATCCAAAGATCTATTTGTTGACTTTTAAAATGATGATTAGCTTCTTCAATTATGGTTTTATCGATTTTATTAGTATTATTATTAATAATGTCGTTATCGGTATTGAAATTTCTTTGATACCGAGATGTGAACGATGATTCGGATAAAGAACTTGATGCTGGAGATGTTGCAGATGACAAATGAGAAGACGATAAGGAAGCTAAAGAGCTTGTGGAGTGATCAGACCTAATTAGTTTGGTTAAATTGGATTGTGCAGGATGTTCAGCAAATGATTGTTTTTGAAGCAATGCATCTTGATTAGATAAAACATTTGAGTCAACCGAGTTATCAGTTGTGTTGGAAGAAGAATAAAAAGATGAAGTGTATCTTGGAATAAAAATTGGATTTCTTGGATCAATTCTGGTTGATTGGCTATGAATACTGGAACAAGTACTATTGTGTGACAAAAACGTTTCTTTAATAGAAGCACCCGTCAAAAGTTCATCTTCTTCATCATTAGAAAGACTTAATAACGAAGTGCGAGATTCTAGATGAAGATGTTTTTGGTATTGATATCGATTTGTTTGATCGAAACTATTACTGGATGAAGAGTTTGCTTGGTTTTGATAATTTATTGGAATCGGTTGCGTTTTCAGCTTATCGTTTTGTTCTTCTTCTTGATCTGATTCTAAAAAGTGTTGCAACTCCTGAAGTTCATTTTCCAACTCAGTTAAACTAATGATTGAATATGTTTGATTTCGATTCTTCATAATAAAAAAATGTTTTTAATACTGAATCATTGAATTAACTAATTGTAATTTAGTTTTTTTCTTTTCTTTTTCGAGATCTGAAATTACAACAAATTTTAAACAAGCTTGGCAGTAAAAAAATTTAATGAATGAAGAAACGGTTTTAATGAAATGTAAAAAAAAAGAATTGAAACATTCTTTTTATATACGATTTTCATTGATTAAGCTTTGATAACTACAAAAAAATTTGAACCAGTTATATTTCCATCAGTACTCAATACTACACAATAAAATAGGTTTTCAAGTATTAATCTATCAGTAATCTTTTAAAAAATAAGATTATAGGATCCAAGTGATGGATGGATGAAATGGTTGTTTACAAATCAGGTTGAATAGAGTGGATTAATCTGCAGAAACGGCAATCTTTATTTCTAAATTGTTCAAACTTGTTATTAAAATATCCAAACACATTTTTATACATCTGATATACATTTAGATTACGTTATCGATTTTATCGATAACAAGTGGAAATATTTAATTAAATTGATTTAACGTCTCTTCAAAGTCGTACTTTTAAAAAAAATCAACTAATAATGAACTACATCCATGTTTGATCAAGATTTTTCGACAATGTCTTTCAAGTCTTAATCAATGACCAGTTTGAAATCCACGTTCATTGATTACTTCATTTCATTTTACTTATTCTTTAACACCAAAATCTAGCAAAATTCACATTTACGAAAATTTCTCTTATTTGATTATCGAAATATCTTTTATCATAATCAACTATAAAACATTAAAAAAAAGACTCAGATACTATATTTTTTTTTATAATATAAAATCCTTCACTTTAGATACTACAAAAATTTCAAATCTTTCAAGAATCAAAATTTCAAAAAAACCAAACTTTACCGCGAACGCGCCTATTTGTGTTTTTATGGATGTATTTATTTATAGCCTTTTACATACACAATCAGCCGTTCGTTTAATACATCACATGATGTACCTAATCCTTTTTTTTTTTTTTTTAGCCCTTGAATGTAAACATTAACGAGCAAATACGATTCATACTATTTATTAATTGTATTAAACTTAAATATGTAAATACACGATATGAGATTTTATCTATAATACCAAAATTTGTTCAGAACCAATTAGTTTTGCAATTATGAATCTTTTGGTAAGATCGATAACTCATTATCGTCCAGTAGCCGTTCTCCAGACTCACCTTTAAATTTCGGACTTCTGAGACGGCCAGTCCTTCTAGTCACAAAACCAGCGCCACTGCGTAGTGTGTTCATAAACATTGTGATAGACCCGCTCAAGAGTCCTTGTGTATTTGGGTTTGTTGCAGGCTGTGGTAAAACAGTGGCCAACTTTTTCAAATTGTTTTTTCTGTATAAAAACAACATCTGGTACAGCAATTGAAGAATGACCATAGACTTGAACAAAAGTAATAAGAAAATGGAGTTTGGAAGCGTTAATTGTTTCCAACGTCCACCACGTGAATGTACTTTTGAAATCTGACTTATCCAAAGAAACAAAAGGCCAACTGCTTCAGTGTACACTAATTTAGGAGCCATACCTAACGTTGTCCGTGTAAGAAAGTTGATGGGTAATTGAGGAACAAATCTGAACCAAGAAATGAGTTCTCCAAATCCATAAATCAAATAAACAACATCCAACCATCTGAATCCCCAAACACCAGTTGAGCTTCCAGATGGTAAATGAGCGACCGCCAAAATGAAGAATAAACTAATTATAAGAACAATAAAACCCAAAAAGAATTCAGACATGATTGAAAGGCCTTGGCTTTCGATATCAATCGTGTGAGCATACTTTCTGTTCATCTGGTTACGCAACACTACCCAGCCCCAAACAACAACGGCATGCAGACAAATAAAGAGCTCAATCAGGGATGCACCGGGAGCACTGTCTGGCGCAAACCCGTCTGGCGACACAAACTTGGTAGAAGGAATTGGATCGGTAAGGTATCTTGCGGCATACTGCGATCGGGAAACAGGATCCCAGCGTAAAAGGGCAATATGAATGGATATGAGTATTGGAGATATAACTGACCATACGACAAAGTCTGAAGACAAATGTTCAATGGAACTTCGTTGTGCATTGTAAAAGATTTGTGGGTAACATGATATCACCCGAAAAATGCTGTATAGGATATAAAACATGAAGAATAACGAATTAAACAAATGCTGTTATGGTCAAAAATGGTATATCATTGAAATGTTGAAAAGTTTAAATGCGCAAAACGAATGTATGTGGTTAAAAAAAAAAAAAAGGAAGATGTGCGGTCACGTGCGCACACTAGTAACAAAAAAAGGAGACAAATTGTGAATGTATTCATTCGATAAGTGAAATAAAAACAAAATAACAGGGAATGAAATTTGAGTTGTATATATTAAAAATTAACTAAATCAAACTGATCAAATTTCATAAGGTGTTGGTTTTAGTATAATTGTTATCTCAGGCCGTGATAATGTAAACAAAGCTATGATTGGAATAACATGTTACTTAAAAGAGTCATCATTATCAAGTTTTTGGATTTTCAATTTGTTATTATCATTTTTAGCTTAGGTGGTTGTAATTAGTATAGATTAGTTTATCGATTTCTGTTTAAAAGGAATGAAATAAGAGATAAACTAATTAAAAGTGGATTAAATTGAGATTTAAAAAAAATCCGACAAAAAAGAAAAGGGACAAGAACATTAATATAAATAACAAGATAAAAAAATATGAAAAAACAGTAAAACAGCAAAACAGCTTTACAATAGGAGAAAATTAGCGTAAATACACAATATTTGGGGTTTTGGTTGTGCTTTGTTTATAAAAAGGCCAAAAGACTTGTTAATTTAGTTACCATGAAAGTAGAATACGATGACTTGATTGGTTGTATTTTTAACATTGATTTAATTACTTCCATTACTGGCAGTGTTGTTCATTTAATTTTTGTGTATTTTTTATTTTTAACAAATCAAAAGTTTTGAATTAACGAGGTTCAAGTTTGGAAATATGGGGTAACATACAAACTGGCCGGTATTAAAAACTGTGTTGCCCCGCGTTTTGTGTCTCACAAAAAGTTGGTTGTGACGTGTTTTGAAGACTTTGTTCATGATGTTTGCGGCTTTGGTGGCTTTGATTCAATTATTGACTGAACGTTGTTGCTTAAAAATATAGATTAAAATAGAATTATTTTCATTTTGAATGATCTAAATGTGTTCAAATACAGCCTGTTTTGTCTAACGATAACCAATAGAAAATATATACTTGTCATCGGCTTTATTTGAATAAAACAAATCAACCGTAGATCTAAATTAACATGTTCCAAACAACTATTTAATAGCTTCTAGCCGAGTTCTTCGGTATTTGCTTTAATTCTTTCTATTTTCTGTATGTTTTTTAGTCCCGAAATATAGTTTTCAAAACGGTTTTTTTTTCTTTTCCATTTATTTTTAGCATGTGATAATTTTAAACCCTTTTTAAGCGTCAATTTTAGTGAAATTCAGGCACTTGATCCATTTTATACCTTTTACTTTTTGACTCCTCTTTAATAATTCTGTTTCTATATATTATTTTCATATTCCTATAACTTTCTTCCTTCGCTTCATTTCAATTTTCACTATTCTCATTTGTATACTCATCTTATATTTATTAATACTTTTTTTTCAATGGCTGAAACACGATATCGAGTTCTATACGTTGCTTTTTTTTGGTATCTCATTTCCGTATTAGGGCCTCGAAGAGGACCTCCCGGTTTTGAACGTTTTAATAAATGGGCAACCCGACGTTTCGGTGCCTGGCAACTTTCAGTGCTAACTCTAGTCGGCTACTATGTTGCCCGCAACATTGACTCCATTCTCAATTTACATCCCAAAAGAGCTCGTCATACCATCTACGAGCCTCAGTTTGAACAGGCTGCTGGAATCATGACGTCCTTCAGTGCCGGCTTTTTGACTGCAAAACCTATTCGTCCAAAAATATTCCGTGACATTGCTCAACTCATTTTCTCCGCTTATTACATTTTCACTCCAGATCATGCTTTAGAAAAAGTTCGAAAGTTTAATGAAGATCCTTCGGTGTCTTCTATTCGTACGTCTTTTGAATTGATGTCAAATCCATACATGATCTTGGCCGCTAAACTTATTAATGGTAGGCGCTTGATTGGCTCTCATGGACAAAAGTTATATATTCCCCGACCCAAATCATCAATATATTTGGCTCCGGTGGCTGTAACTTTATGGTATGACAAACCAATTTCGCAACTCAAGGATGAGAAAAAAATCATTTTACATATTCATGGCGGTGGGTTTGTATCAAATAGTCCTGACCTTCATGCTGATTCTTTATGTGCCTGGGCAAAATATACAAAACTACCCATTATTGCCATCAACTACAAACTGGCGCCAGAATTTCCATTCCCGTACGCAGTGGATGAGTGCTACGATTTGTACCGTGCAATAGTTGAATCGCGCGGTTTATGCATCGGCATCAAAAAGAAAACACCACCTCGTGTCGTTCTCACTGGCGATTCTGCTGGCGGAAACTTTGCATGTGTATTGATGATCAAAATTATTCTGACTAAAAACGTGGCCATGCGTGATCCTGTAGCAGGTTTGGTCCTAACTTATCCTGCACTTGATTTGGGACCCGTTGGTTTTTACGGTGCTAAAGAAATGGCATTTTTCCAGCAACATGCTGAAGAAGATCACGACACTAGTATTTTTGAAACAAAACAAGAAGTCATTGAATTGTACAAATCTGGCACCCACCCAGTGTCATTGAAAAATTTGGTTATTCCAGGAACTCAGCTTGCCAACAATGAAGCCCAGTTTCCGTTAGCAATGTCCTCTCGTGTCTTGTTCATGTCAGACAAAATTATCCCCGCAGAAGGTTTATATGTGATGGTACTTATGTATATTGGTACTGACAGAGGTATTGATTTCCGTCATGATCCTCTTGTCAGTCCTTTGTGGGCTCAGGACGAGCTTCTCCAAGAATTTCCAAGAAGCTATGTCATTTGTGGCACTTGTGATCCACTCGTAGATGACTCTATTATCCTTGCGTCAAGGTTAAGAAATGCAAGACGACACCAAAAACGAAAAGGTAAAAAGTTGCAAGTTTCATCCTTGTTAGCTTCTAATCCTTCGGTTTTGCCATCATTGTCGTCTTCTTTTATTTCTCTTACAACAGCTGAGAAAGTTGCGGTTGCTGCTGTTGCCGCTGTCAATGCTAAAAAAGATTCTAAATCTAAAACTGGAAATGGTGCCAAAAAAGAATCTAAAAATTTGAAAGATTCGAAAGATTCGAAAGATTCTAAAGCTAGTACTGGAAATGCTACTACAGCAGTTAATACTCCAATCCATGGAAACTCTGGTAGCAACAAAAATAGCAAGATTAGAGATATCAGCCCAATTACTTTACAAAGAAATGGGCACAAAAGTTTAAAAGGTTCACAAGAAACTTTAAACGGGATTTCAGATATTAATAATTATAACTATGAAAACGGGTATACCAATGATGATACCAACATCAATAATGATGACGAAACTCTTGATATCCATGAAGACATTATTAAATTGAAGCTGATCAAAGGTGTGTCTCACGGGTTTCTTCAGTTTGGTAACATTTACAAGCACACAAAAGCTATTTATAAGCTCATGGGCGGTTGGTTTGTAGAAGCATTTGAAAAAGATGAATACGAAAATGAGGGGGGATTATCGCAGCAGGAGTATTTAGAGTCTTTGGCATTGCTGAATGTTGATTCTTCAAGATATCAAAATCCATTTCCAGGATATTAATTATTTTTCATGTTTTGATAGTTTTTTTTATAAATAAAAATGATTTCAATGAAAAATTAAAAAAATGTAATAAACTAAATTTTGTATTAACAATGTTTTATCTGTTGTTATATTTCAAATTAACGTTTATTATTATTGATTTGTTTCAGCTTCTTCATCTTCTTTTGCTAGACCTCTAGGATTCAAATAATCATCAAAGTAAACGCAATCTGCAGCATTAACCAATCCAGAATCTGAACAATAGTCCATAACTGGGCACTGACCACATGGCGTTTCAGTAAATGCATCCAACTGTAAGCCATCATCTTCATCGTACCCATTAATATCCCAATTTTCCACATCGTCTTCTCCCAAGCCTTCTTCAAATCCTTCCCCAAATCCATAAGCGTTGACACCATGGTTGGCTGTGGATCCTTTGCCTTCATTTTGGGACGCTCTAACACTAGACCACGTTGCTTTGTAACTGTATCCACCATCCAATCGCTCAAGTTTACCATCATACACCAGCACTTCACACAAAGTGCGCACGTCAACCAAGCTCAGTTCAACATTGGTAACACCACTGTTGGCAATAAACTCGTGAATTTTGGCAACTGGAGGATGGCCTCTGTAACTGGCTGGATAAGATCTTTGCGAATTTTCCAACTTATTTTGGTCCGCTTCACTACCATTGAACGCTGGTGGGTATGATAATGCTGCAACATATCTCCAAACCACATGCAGCAGACTGTCAATAAACTCGGTATCAATTTCGGCATCAGTGAACCATGGGCCACCACTCATTTCCACAGAAGGCTCTAAGCTGGCCAAAATGTAAATCTTTCGTGTAGGATGCTTCACAGACTTGACTTGTTTAATGTGACGCTGCGATTCTAGTGACTTGATGCACCGCGCAATGACGTTGGCGTGTAGGTTTGTGCGAGCTGTAATGGTTTTGGTCCAAATACCGTCACGACCAGCATCTTCAATGTGTGAATAAATCATGGCTTCGTCTGCGCTCATGCTCTTGATTTTGTTTGCTTCATCTAAAGAAACTGCTGAAAACAATAAACTGTTGCCTTCTTTTGAAACTTTGATCATTTGCTGTATGTATTGATTGTATTTGGTTAGAATCTGTAATATATCGACATTTTTCTATTGCTATTGATTTTTTACTTACATTGTTCAACAATTCTTGTGTAAATCTGACAAGTTCATTCATATCCTTCACACTTGCAAGTTCCTTCATTTCTGTCTGCTTGTACAAATGGCCGGCCCCATTTGCGGATATCATAGCATGATGAAGCGCTGCTGCTTTATCAGAAACTGCCAAAGTAACTCCTTTTGACATGTTGAATGAATGAAAATAAATGAGACTGTGTGATAAGTTGGTTTATGAAAGGTATCGATTGGTAAATAAGACTGATATGTATTTCAGGTATCAAAACAATCAATTTTTATAATGTCAATTTCTTGATTATTGAATTGACTTTTTTTATTCTCGGTTTCGTCAGTGTTGAAACTGAATAATGCTTATAATTTATTTTGTTTATTAATAAATTTATATCAAATACAAACTAATATTTTTGATATTTTGATCAACGAAAAAAATGAAAATGTCAAAAAATAAAAAAAAAATAAAAATTTTTGGTGAGGCTGAAAACATGTCTTTACAGAAATATATATACAGTCACTAAATAGCGCTCATAACCACCAACCATTTTGTTCCTTATAACATTTTCAAATTTCAAAATTATTTCCAAAATTACATTGATTTATTAGAGATTGAATATTTCATAAATTCAATTATAATGTTTAAAAACCGGAAACCCAAAATAGTTGCATCGTATGATGACGGCGATGAAGAAACGATACCATCATTTAAAATAAAACCATCAAACAATACCAATAATGGAACAAAACCTTCGAATTCGTTATTCAAAAAGAAAACTATCAAACTCGGAAATGTGTCAGGTTCTGGGCAATCAAATACACGAAAAAGTCAACTTGAAAAGGTACCAAATGAATCAAACAATGGATCAAAAAAGACTTCTGCAGATAATGATAATCTTGATGATTTAGAAACGATAGTAATCAAACCTCGCAAAAATACAGGTTTCGGCTCTAAATTGTCATATTCAAAAACCACATTTTCGTCCAAACCAAAAGGGAAAAAGTCATTTATTACATCACAGTCCAGTACCTCTGCATTACCATTTTCCAATATCAAAAGATTACCAAATTTAAATGATGAAAGCGAAGATGAAGAACAGAACAAAGATAACGACATCAACAGAACTTTGCCTGGTACAAGTTCTCATCTAAAAACAAGTAACCAAGCCACTATTAAATCAAATGGATTTCAAATACATGATGACGATATTGACATGAAGGATAATTACCATATAGAAACTGAAGTACACACTGGCACAATCAACATCGACGACGACGAAACAAATGAAAATGTTCAACTGAAACCAACAAAAAGTGGCAAAAAAGTCACATTTTCAGAAAGCGTAAGTGTGTCATCGCCACCAAGTACTGAATCCAAAAAGTCAGACTCATTTCAAACATTAAAGAAAAACAGAAATATCAAAACCAGTATAACCAGCACGTTATTAGCGACACCACAACCAAAAAGCGTCAACTTTTTTGGTGGTAGTAACAGAGCTCGAGAGTATGATGATTCAAATTCATTAAGTGTGTCTGCAGATTTCATTCCACTAGACCCAGAAACTGTCTCGGAAGAGCAAGACTTGATGGAAGCGAGATTGTACAATGAGTATGATATGGAAGAAGGTGTTGAGATGCTTGATGAAGATTTAGTATTAGACGAGCAAAGCAAAGAAAGACAACGCCGATGGAAACGATTAATGATGGAAGAAGCTATTGATGATACAGAAGCAGAAAAGTTACCAGACGCAGATTCTAATCAAACAAATGGAAATTTATTAGACGATAATATTAATAACGAAGACGACGATGAAGAAAAAGAAGAAACAAAGATGTGGGAACGAAACCAATTAATAAATAGTGTTGTTTATGGCCATGCTGAACTTGAACAACAAAAAGCCATGCAGAATCTCAAATTTTTTGATACAAGTCAGGATAGCAAAGACTCTGGATCCAAAACAAAGTTTAAGAGTAAGGAAAAGCCAACCGAGATTCTGCCACTACCGTCCTTTGAAAGTGTATTGAGTCGTGTTCAAAACATGGCGACTAAGATGCAAACCCAAAAAAGTGGTTTGGAAGATGAAATCAAAAGGCTAAACGAAGAAGTTTCAAGTATTGAGAAAAAGCAGGAGTTGGCCCAACAAAAGTTGGACGAAGCAGGCAAAAAATATGAAAGAGTCAAAAACGAAGAAAACCTTGAAAACAATAAAGATCAAGATGGTGATTTAGAAATGGAAGATAAATAGAATCAGCATGTAATCGTTAATTCAAAAGTTGTATTTTGACACGTATTATACACAGTATCTTGGTTTACACGAATGATACCAAAAGAATTGAAAAACCATTGTTTCATACAGGCTCGTTATTTTTTCACGATGACCGGTTTTGGTGTTGTTTACTACACACCAACCTTGTTAGAGCTTGACAGCCAAGATTTTGAACAGAAACATGAAAATAATCAATAAAGTCTTGTTTTAAACACTCATTTTGGTGTTTGTGATGCCAACGGCAACCAAAAATCGCTGATTGAAAAAAGTCAAATCGCTTGTAAATACACAACATTCGAAATGTTGCACTTATCGAGTGTTTAGCCGGTCTACTAAAAAATGGGTACCGCATGGGCTAGGGCTAGCTTTCCAATGTGGTTATACATGCCAATTGTGAAACTCATATTAGTTGACTATGATTTCAAAAAAAACAAGCAATTCATAATATAGTTAAGCAAATCTATGAAATTGTTCAAATAATAGAATTCAGCATTGAAATACTAAACAAGCCTTGATTTTTTTTATATTCCAAGGTGCTTGAATGAGTCTTATTGTTGTCTATTGTGCTGGTTATTGGGTGAGTATCCAAACCTTTGGAAAAAAAGTGGAAGCGAGAAATGAGCTAATAGATAACTCAAAAGCCAAGAAAAAAGTTCATAAACATCTTTTATTGATTGTAAACAGCAACGAAAAAAAACTATTTTATCGGAAGGCGAGTTGTCCAGGATACAGTTGTCTAAGGCAACCCGATTATAGGTCATAAGAATGTCGATATGAACCAATTTTTTTGAAATACCAAACAGTTAAACGACAAGAGTTTATTTTAATTGAATAATTGAAAATGTAGTGGCGAGTGTGTAAAAAAAAAAAAAAAAAAACTAGTATACAGGTATCTGTATTTCCAAAAGGTTTTCGTAAAATAAATATTCAAAAATAAAACGAATAGTATCTGGAAACTTCATACCCTTGTCAACATTATTTTCAAAAAACGGCCTTTAATTTCTATTGTATTTGTAATTGAATTGAAAAAACAATAGTGTAAGCTAGTTATCTAGAAACATTACTTGCTGCTTATTTCATTTCATTTGATTCCATTACAAAAAATGATAAAAGACAACTCAAGAATGACGTTTATTAAAAATAAAATCGGAGAATTCAGGAACCAGATGCGAGCGGGGGAAGATGCTTTACTTGTCGACGGCAATAAATTAAAAACAATTGTAATAAAAAAGCGAAATTTATTAGAACTGAAAGTAAAATTTTTTTTACGCTTTTGACACATTCACTTTTTTAAATGTAACAATATGACAGATCGATTGAATATTTTGCTTTCTTTAAAAAAATTGGTCTTCATAACATTCAAATTTGAAACATGAAATAGTATCAAAAGCTTTCAATTATTGTCAATTATTGTCAATTGTTTTCAAAAAACGAAAATGATCCTATATCAAAGAAAAGCAGTGTAAACAAGTAAAAACTAGCTTTGATAGTAAAAAGATACTTTCCAGATACTTCACAACAATAGTAAAAAGTTGTCACAATCGTTTTAATGTTGGAAGCATTTTTGTAAAAAAGTTGAACCGGATCCGAGCAAAGGTTCCGGCCATTTTTGAGTGTCATTGGCTGCCAATGGATTCACAGTAACTTAGTCAATTAATAGGCACTCATTATTGCCAATCAATCGAGGACAAAATGCCGATATCCATCGAAATCATATTTAATTGTCATGGCAAACAGCACTAGCCACTTGAATTATGGGTTTATTGACTGCTTTCAATTGCTTTTTACAAAAAGATTTTTACATTTACAAAAAAAAAGGTCATTTGACGATAATTTGATTGAGGTTTATACAATTGTTCGTAGGCAGATGCGCAGCATTTCAATATTCCTTTTCACTTATTTTGTCAAAATGCCTTTTATAATAGTATGTTATCAATAGAAATGAAAGAAAAAATATTCAGTAACTGATGGTGGATTTAAAAACAAAAATGCTGTTCAGCCAAAAGATATTTAGTATAAAAACACGGAAAATTTCCTTCAATTCTTTAATTTTTCTTATACTCTATCTTTTTTGATCATCACTTCATTAATAATACAAGAATCCCTTCATTAATATACTTGTTTGTGACTTTGATACTGAGAATGAGTGAGCAAGCCACCGAGAAATCTGTGAAGATTCCACCTCTTGATCTGAATGACCGTCTTGCTCTTTATTATTCATTGATTCAATCGAAATTCTCAAATCAATACACGGTTTGTTACGAATTCATGGATATTATGTATCAGTATGAAAATTCCTTGTATGTATTACATATTTCAAGAACAGCACAAGTATATCTAATTTTAATTACTGGCAGCTAATATCTGTTTTTTATTATAGGGTAACAGAAGCCAATGTGTTTGACTTTATTGTGGGATTATTTAGAAGCCAGCCTTGCTGCATTTTCAACTTTTCTCTTTTGCTGCCTCCAAGATATTACGTTGTCAAGAGTGGAGTGAGATATATGATCCAAGCTCTTGGTCCTGTCAGTGCTCCTCACATTCAAACTATCTTAAGAATCGAGGATGTTTCTAACGGAATAATTAATGTGGTTGTGGAATATTTAAGATTGTTTAACAGATTGATCCTCAAACTAAGAGCTCAAGGAAGACATCATCTTGCAGATATTTTACTTGACAATCCCTATTTTCAACCTATCGATGATACTGGATATTATGAAAGATTTAATCTCAATCCAAACTTGATCAATCCCCAGGACCAGTATACAACCGTAACTGCTGATGATCAAGTTGCAAACAGTGCATCTGGAAATACAGCTGAAGAACCAATGGAAACTGATGAGTCTGAACAATCAAGAATGGAACGCATTAGTATGGAAGACGAACAATATTTTGTTGACCATGGGATTCCAAGAGAAATTGCCAGACAAATAATACTTGATACTAATCACTTATTTGAAAACAATGGATACCAACCTGAAGATATTCTTGCAACAAGTGAAGATCCTTTAGACACCCCTGAAGAATTTGGATTTGAGAATGAGCCCGGTTTCTCTATGCCTGACCAAAGTTTTGATTTGCAGTGGCAGAACGAACATACTATTTTGACAGCCAATAGAGGACGTCATAGTGTTAATTTAGGTGCTCGGCCAGAATACTTTGATATTCTTTCAAATGCGAGTTATAATAGACGCCATATTAATCAATTATCTGCTCGACTTAATGCTTTGAGCATTTCTTTGATCCATGGGTTTTTGACTGAAAGAATGCTACATGATGATCTAACTCGCAATAATTGAAAAGAGGTTTTTGGGTTGAAACAATAGTTCTTTTGCTGTTTTTGTTGATCAAAAGTAGCAACAACATGATTTGTAACGGAGACCGATTAAAGTTGGATATTTATATTGGGTTGGGTAGTTACAAATTGAGTAGGGAATGTTGGCCAATCAAAAAGTCTTATGCTTTCTTATCTTTAAAAAAAAAGGGAAAACGAAAAAACAAAGTGATAATAGAGTAGTGAAAAAATGTTGTTTAGATTTAATATATAGTTGTTTTATATCATTGGCCAATAGTACGTGTGTGCTTATATAAATTAATAAAAAATTTGCTTATAAAAAAATCATTGGTCGTCATGAAACGCTTGTTATTTGACGTTACTATGTATGTAGTTGAATATATATATTTAGCCAATCATGTTGCAGTTAAATGACTTTTCATTGTTAAGCCCCACTGCCACACCATCACTTGATTTAAAGTAATTGATAGAATAAAAGAAATTGATTTTATTAATTTGTATTTAAAATGTATATGAAACATATCCAATTTTACTTTTGCAACAAAGATTGATAGTATTGATACATTTCTTGACCTTTTCTTTCGGCATCAGCCAAGTAATCGACCTCTTCTTGCAAGCTTTGCATTCTGAAACTCAAAGCCAGTTGTTCCATTTCTAGTACAGATTCTTCACGAGCTCTGTCAACTTGTAAATCGTCAAATGCACGAAACGTTTGCAAAAGTTTCGATGACAAAATTTCTTGTCGCTTGATGTAGCCGCCCATTGTCTTTTTTAACGCTGTTTCAATTGCGTTTGCGTTGGTAGCGATTTCTGAAAGTTGTGTTGAAATTTCTTGTTGGATTTTGGATGGCGATAATGATGACGATGTACTGTTGGTTTCATCATCGCTATCTTCATCATCATACATTTCAAGGCCAGGTAATGCAAATGGTTGCTTTTCTAATTGCTGAACAAATATAGAAACATGGGTTTCAAAATCCTTGTTTTTGTCAACTTCTTGTTTAATTTCTGCAATAGCTTTTGATTTAATCTCATCATCCAAGGTTTCCAAAATAGGTCCGTGAACAATTTTATTACCATTGACAACTGCTTCTTCAACTTCTGGGTATTTAATAGAGTCAGACATCATCAACTGTTTCATTTCTTGTTGTATCATTTCAGCAGCCAATAATGTATAATCTCCATTTATCTTTTTTTGAGTTTCTTGTTTCGAAAAAGCCGTTTCATCAAGTCTTTCAATATTGCTTGCAATTGGTCGTGGCAAACCTTTAACCAAAACTTGTGATCGTGCTTGCAATTCACGAGCTTGGGCTTCCTTTGCTTTTCGTTCTGCTTCTGCTTCAAGTTCGCCACGATCCTGTTTAAGATTGTCACTTCGTTTGTAATCGGATTCAATAACAGGTTTTTCTTCAGGGATCATGAGCTCAAAGTCATTGATGGGCTTAGGTAGGCTTTGAAATTTGCGTCGAATTGAAGATTGTGAGTCGTCGTATTGAGAGGTTGTAGTATTGACAACTCCCAATGCATCACGTTTTACAGGCTTTAAGTGACTCGAAGAACCACCACTTGGTTCTGGAAGGCTATTAAAGTTAATACGAGGTCCTGCCGATGTTTCTTGATCCTGGTCTTCACCAAGCAG
The DNA here is from genome assembly GCA_030570155.1 of Magnusiomyces magnusii. Lineage (NCBI taxonomy): Eukaryota > Fungi > Ascomycota > Dipodascomycetes > Dipodascales > Dipodascaceae > Magnusiomyces > Magnusiomyces magnusii. The sequence continues at coordinate 29,954 of JAJLVH010000003.1, forward strand.
CGGCGCTTGACTATCCATAGCTTTGAGCTCTTTAACTGATTGCAACACTCTATTTTCTGCAACAGTAATTTGTGGAGTGGCTTCGGGTGCATTGTTATCTAAATACGACTCATTATGATATTCACCCATTAGTCCCTGAGTCGCTCCTCCATCAGAGCTTTGATACATTTTGTGCATTTTTTCGCCACGCGAACCAAACTTGACAATCTGTTCGATCTCTTCTTCTTGAACTTGTGGAGCAGGCAAAACCAACTTGCGTCGTTTAGCAAGCTGATCAGCATGGTTGAGGTCTTGTAAACGGTCTGCTCGTGCTTGAGCAGCTTGATCAGCAGCAGCAATTGCTGTTTCCTTATCACGGTATCTTTTTTTACTTTTTTGATCCTTGTCCAGCGATTCTTGCATAAAAACTCCCTTTTTGTTTGTCTTTCGTTCAAACGCGAGTTTTTCTTTATAGTTCATGACATTTTCCTCAGAGGTATCGTAGAAACCAGGTGCAGGTTTGTGTTCAAATGGAATATCAGCATTATAGTCAACTTGATTTCTATTTCGTTTTGTAATTTTGGTATTAATACCGGCAAGTTTTAGTTCTCGATGCTTTTGAAGTGTAGCAAGACAACGACTTTCCTCAAGTAATCGTTCACGATCTTTTCTCTTTGCCTTTTTACCTTGAGTATTTGCAAGACGTGCACGAGCTTCGGATAACATTTCCATTTCATCTTCATCCATATCTACAGCATCAGGACGTGCAGGCTTTGATTCTGGAGTTGGATCGATATCGCCTATTCTTCTTCTTGGAGCACCTTGAGGAGCACTTGATTCGGCACCAACACCAACCAACGCCAATTCCGAACCATTTCCGCCTTGTTTTTCTTCATTTTCGGTATCTTCTAAAAGTTGTTGGTATCTCTCAATGCATTGGGTTGCAGTTCGTCCAACAATAGGAGCAATGGTTCGCCATTGGGTTGGCATAAGTTTTGCAAGATGTAACAATTTTTCGTCTTCATCGCGCGACCATTCAATTTTCTTAACAGATGGGTTTAACCATTCCATCCAACGCGCTTTGGCTTGTTTGGCGGTCTTACGAGCAAGCAGCGAAGAAACACGAGACCATTGATTAAGACCATACTTTGAAATGGCAGCACGTAGGATTTCATCCTCGACGTTTGTCCAAATGATTCCCCTTGAATAGTATGGTGCCATTGCTGTTTTGTTGATAACTTGGTTTTGAAAAAAAAAAAAAAAAAAAAAAAAAAAAAAAAAAAAATCAAGTAAATATAGTCACATGACCACAGCATGTGATTTGTCAATGACCACGCTGTCACGTTTTAAAGATACAAAAAGTGTACCGGGTCGGTTAAAAGTGGCCGTGACCGGGTCAAAAAACACTATTCGGTCTTCAAGTCCCGAGACCCGAGTACCCGATGTTGATTTTTCTAGCCGTAAATCGATATCAAAAACGAGTCACGAATCGCAATTTTGTCTCGACTCAACACCACCAAAACCTCCAAACACACGCATTTTCAGATCACGCATTAGCCCCAGTGGCCAAACCCTTTTTTCCTACCATTCCAGCACCAATTGTCAGCCATTTTCCGTGGTCCAAGCTCAACGTTTTTCAGTTTCACAGAACGCCACCGTCGTCATTTTTCGTTTGAATCAGCTGTGCTTTTGTTGTTTTTGTTGGCTTTTATAGACTTCAAGCCTGTTCAAGACGTGAAACCATCGTTGTCAATGCCAATATTGTCACAATCTCATGTCCTCCTGAATCTTTTCTCCTGACTGGTTTTCTTATTGATTAATACTCATCACTTTTTTTTTATATCCAAAATCCACAGCTTGTAATCCATTTGTCTCTATTTCAAAAATGCAGATGCATATTCGACCAAAGCATCAGAAACTGATTTTGCAGTGCTATCCTCCAGGCCGGGGCGCCGACAAACGACCAAATCCTTCAGAACTGTCTTATTTGCTCTACTACGCTTCAACTCGTCGTGCAAAACTCACAAAAGTTGGAATTTTCCTTGAAACCAAAACTACTAGTGATGTCTATAAAGGTCGTTCAGGGTGAGTTGTTCTCTTTAGCTTGATTTCGATTTCGTTTTTGGTTTTGAAAACTAACTTTATTTCATGTTTATGTATAACTTTTTACTCGGATCAGTGATGTTCAAGTAACTCTTGATATTATCAAAGAATTGATAGAAAAAACTCATGAAGATCTTAATCTTTTTGCTACAAATGTCATTACAATTCTTTTGACTGTGATCTCTTCAAATGACCTTGCACTATGCCAACACGCTTCTTCCGTAGTAGAAGTGTTTTCTCAATACCATGATGGCGCTTTGTTTAGCGGAGATCCGGGCTATGTCGAACACTTTCATCAACTAGTTGAAGCATATATCTCTCTTGCCAAAAACACACAGTCTGGACCTAATGCGCCTCAGTGGAAACTGGTTGGTCTTAAGGCTCTTAAAAGCTTTGCATCTTCCGCCGCCATTTCAACACCAACAGGTCTTTCTCATATTCATAATATTATTCCCATTTTGTTGTCAACATTGTCTGTGGATCCCGATGGTTCTACTTTGCTGCAAATCGATTCTAAAATGCATCCCCTCACTCGTCATGAAAGTAGACGTTATAGTACCGCTCCTGAGCACCCAGAGTTGACAGGCGAACCCTTCATGTTTTCAACTTGTATTGAAGCTCTTAAGAATTTTTATGACACAACATCAAATATGGTTTTGAAGGCCGCTATTGTTACAACTCTTGCTTTCATACGTGATAATAATTGCCCCGAACTTTGGGCCTCAAATCTCATCATTACATGTGCCAAATGGGTACCTGTTCAAACAAGATTTGCAGTGGTTTCAATTTCTGTTGGAAAGCTTGTGTCTCTTCCAATCGATGGCCTTGGTGCTCAGAACATTTTGGCCTCGGTCATTTCATCCTTGTTATCTTCTTCCGTCAACATGATTGGTTTATCTGTCATTGATGTTGAGCGATCAATTCTTCATCATCAAGCCACTTTGCTAAAGAATGTTACAAAAGATACCTACTCTGCTGGACAACCTTCTGTTTCAAATCTCATTGAAAAACTTCGTCAGTGTATCGTTGGCCTAGCTTCTCATATTTATTACGCAACTCAAATACCCGACATGCTTTCAGAGCTGTTATTCCGATTCCAAGATGCTATACCTCAAATTACCAGTCTCCATGGTACAGGAACTAATACACCTGTCGGAATTCCACCTGATCCTTTAAACCCTTCTCCAAACTCGTACTCCCACTCTTTGTATATCTCCAACTTGCTCAAAACCGTCACTACAATTTTGACCATGACCTCCTCTGAGGCTAATCAAAGTACAAATGTGTCACTCACGATTTCATCTTGGGACGGCACCCAAAAACTTTTGACGCACATTGATCCTGAAATTCGCGTAACTTATGCAAACACATTAATCATTTTGTTGACCCACAATCCAATCGATCCAGACAGGGTTGCTCCATTGAGCAACTCTGCCAATTTCAGTCTTACAAGTGGACCCGTTGGTCGTATTGTTGGCGAGTTGTACAGTTTGTCAAAGATCCACGAACTGCCATTGGTTTCTGATTACCTTATCATTTACCATATTTCTACTATTTTGTCAACAAATATGTCCGTCAATGGTGCCATAAGATCAGCGGCTTTGGCATTTTCTTTACAAGAAAAAGCACAGGTGTTAATTGCTGCAAATGAAAATGGAGATATATCAAGCACTTCAGCTGCTGTGCTTTCTCATGCTGTCGCTCTCGCAACTATTTCTCTAGCAATTTTCCACACAATCGGAAACTTTTTAAAGTCTGAAACTCTTGTGCCATTCACTAATAACGAAATTGTTCGCCGAAAGGCTGCTGGCCTATGGTATACTGCAATTGACACTCCCTTGGCTTCCGGATTTCTTGCAGATGTTAGACAAAAAACTGATTTGTTTCACAAATCGCCTTACATCTTGCCTTCTGTGATTGAAATTGGCAAAACTTTACAATACCCCACCAAGGATGATATTTTGACAACGTTTGCCAAGTTTGACGAAATTCCTGCGGGAGCACGAGCTGCTGCTGTCCAAGAATTGCCACCTGCTGAGCAAATCAATATCAACACATCGGTTGCTGCCTCAAGACGATCATCATTTGATAATCCTAGCGTAGAATTTAGCAATAATAACAGCAAAAATACTTCACGGTTTTCTACAAGAGCCCGGTCGTTGAAACAGTTAAATCAGCACACTTCAAGAATGGTTCCTCCAGTTTATGTTCAACCTACTGTCGCTGAATTGTCACAGCTGACCGCAGATAGTACAAATGGAACAGAGATTGGGTTATTTGGTGTTGATGGAAACCAAGATAACGGACAATTGAGTAGATCCAATACCGAGTCGACAATCAAAAACACTGTTAATAATGATAGTAATAATACCAACAATTTTGATCTTCTTCATCCTAATTATACCAACCAGAGTTTGGGTGTTCCTAAAGGTCCAAATAGAATTAGAACTGTGCAATCATTTGTGGATGTTTATCGTGATAACACACCTAGAGTTAAAGATTTGAAGAAGGCTGCAAGTGGATACAAACTTCCATACGCAATGACATTTCCTTCTACCAATGCCTTGGGTTCAAACGGTTCTAATAATGGTATTGGTAATGGCACCAGTAATGGTTCATTAGGAAATGAAGGAAAAGATACACTTGGCGGTCTTGGTTCTGGACTCAATGTTGGTCGTGGATACGCACGGAGTATCACATCTACATTCACTAGAGGATCAGAAGTGGATAGTTCGTTTTCAGATTCCGGATCCGTTAATGGTCAAGCTTCGCCAGGCCGAAACGGGGTTGGTCAAACCTCGCCTCGTCAAAACGGGATTGGTCAAAATTTGCTTGTGCCGAATAATGAGCAATTTGATGTTTCTTCTTTTTTGAATAATTTAAGCGTTGATCCTGTCCAAGAAAGAGGTAGATTGGTTTAATGTTATTTTTTTAATAATGTTTTTCGATATTTATTATTAAAAAAAAGTTGGGTTGGTTTTATAAAAGGATTTAATTAGGAATCAAAAAACAATCATTCGTGAAGAAAATTAGATTGAACTTCTTTATTCATTTGTTTTTTTTTTAATCATGATATAAAGTTAATTGATAGACATATTGTAAAAGTGTTCAATATGCTCTTAACTCTAGAAAATTTGATATATTAAATAATCAATTAATTGAAAAAAATATTTATTTTAAGTTCTGAAAATCCATTTGTTTATTGTATTTTTTACATATTTTTATTTTACACAACTTCTCCAATAATCTTTGCTGCTTCTGTATAAGTGTCCAACAAGGTTTCGCACTTTTTTCTTTCTTGTGCCAGCTGCTCATCTTCGTGCAACAGCTCATCAAACAACGACTCTTTATACAACTTGCTCACAAGTCGCGTCTGGGCCGACTCTTTGCTGAAATTGACAAGCAGATGCATCACGGCTTTAGGAACCTGGTCTTGGATCGATTCGCGTACGATGCTAAAGTAGCTGATTATCAAGCGACGGATAAGTTCACATTCCAGCAGCTCGCGGTCACTAAGGTTCTCGTCACCACCGAGTACGTCATCAAAATCTGCAGAAAGATTTTCAATAGCATTTGCCGTACTTGTGCCATTACTGTTTCCGCTGCTGTTTCCATCGACGTTTCCATTGGTATTTCCGTTGTTACTATTTCCGTTGACAGCATTTCCATTGGTAGTATTTACATTCGTTTTATTTCCACCAACTCCAAATGATCCGTTTCCGTTGCTACTAAAACCGTTATTTCCTTGGCTTGATGATGCGTTAGACCGGTCCCCTGCAACCCCGTTATTGCTTTCTTTTCCAAAAAAGTAATTCAAAAAGGAATCCTTATTCGATGGTGCTCCTCCGCCGTTAGTTTGTGCATTACTGTTGGTACCATTTGCTGACATTGAAAAGGATGATGTTGAGGAAGACGACATTGATTTATGGTGTCCATTAGATCCGGTTCCTGACATGTTGCTGGTTCCATTGCTGTTTCCGCCATTGCTAGAGTCTGACTTTACTGAAGACATTGACTGTTTACGATGATTTTTGGGTTCTTTACTGCTATTTTCTTTATTATCCTTTTTGTCATTCGCAGCTGTTTCTTCGGCTTTAGCGTTATGTTCTTCAGCCAACTTTCGAAGCTTTTGTTCTTCAGCAAGTCTCATTTGCTTTGTTTGATATTCCTTTAGTTTCCGTTCTTCAATTGCTTCTTGCATAGCAGACGCCGCACCCAAAAAGTTGGGATGGTTGGTGTTGATGTAGGCACGTTGGATGGCAATCAAACTGGAAACGTAACTGCTAGTAGGCCCAAGACGTTCTCGAAGTAAATCGGAAACGACTTCAATCAACTTTGCCTGAAGTTTGGGATATCGAGCAAGTTCTGG
>JAJLVH010000004.1:0-34387 GCA_030570155.1 Magnusiomyces magnusii
ACCGTAACAGATTTCCTATTACACACTACCTTTTTGCACAAACAAACTTTACCCACTACATTGATGAACTGTCTTTTGGACCGTACTTTCCCAGTTTGGTGAACCCATTGGACGGAACAAAAAGTCGTTGGCCACGTCGCATTTTACGCAACAGACTGCGCACGTTTTTTAAGCAGCACAGCGAATCTCAACAAGAACGTCAAAAGCAGCAGCATATTCAACAGGCTGGAACTTATGAGAGCAATGAAAAAAAGGTTGATAGCTTGGTTTCTGGGATTTCGCAAGAAAATCTCAAATCTTTGGTTCAATCTTTGAAAAATCAAGCATCTGCAATTTCTGCATATCAGTACTATGTGTCTATTGTTCCTACTACATACATTGCGTCAACTACTGGTCGAAAAGTGAAAACTAATCAATATGCTGTGACTGAACAAATTAGAGATATGTCATGGCAGTATGAATTCGATGCTGATGTTGATGACGGCAAGTTACTCAAAACTTTAGAAGATGGCTCTACTGAATCTACATCTGAAGTAGCGTATGAAGAAAAGAAGCTTGCAATGCTTAGACAAGCATTGAAATCGATGTATGTCGTTCCTGGCCGCTCTCTTACACCATCTTCTTCTTCTCAAGATAGTGACCGTGATTTACGTTCATCCGCTACACCACCAGGAATATACCTTAAATATGATATTTCGCCAATTTCTCTTCAAATCACAGATACCCGTTTGCCATTTGCTCAGTTCGTGGTACGTGTTGTGAATGTTATCGGTGGTCTTGTTGTTTGCACCATGACACTATACCGTCTTTTAGAAGTGCTGCTGATGCGTATCGGCGGTAAGCGATGGATGTCTCACAACACAGATTTGGATCCTTCCATGGGAATTTTGGATTCGAAAGACATGGTCAAAGAAATCGTTGATAATAATATGGATAGAAAGAATAATTAGATATGGTATTTATATATGTATAGATTTTGGAGAATAAATATATGAGCTTGTTTTTTGTTCAAATGAGAATATAAAAAAGAAACAAAACAACAATGCAAATGAATTGAAATTATGTATATAAATATAGATGATAAATATCTTTCATTAATAATTATTCAAAACTGGTAACAAGTGTTCTTAACGTTTAAGTGTCGTTTTTCAACTTCTCTTCAATTGTTTTTAAACCAACAATTTCCTTTTTCCTATCATTTTCTCTTCCTTTTTAATCATATTCTTTCTTCTTCTTTCTATCAAATTCCAAAAACACTTTCAACGTCCTGACCTTGAAAATTTTGGAGAAAACAATAATGAACAAATACGATATAAATTACGACAAAAGAACACCTCCAAATCCGGCTCCAACAAACAAAATAGACAACGTTGCAACAGAAGTAACTAACAAAACAAGACGTGATGAAGAGGAATCACCAGAACGTGTGGCTAAAGAAATGCCGGCATTTTCTCTAGTCTGGAGAGACCCAGTGGCAGATGTGGAAGCAACAGAGGCAGCTGTGGGAGTGCGTGTGACAAGAACATAAGTGATTTGGGTAACTGTATGCAAAACGCCAGATGAAGTTGCAGTAGAAAGTAGTGTGGTAGGAGAAGAAGTTACTATAGGAGTTAAAGATGAAACAGCAAGAGTAGTAGATATTTCAGTGGTTGTAGAATCTGAATCTGAGTCTGAGTCTGTAGAGGTTGTAGATTCATCATCTGTCGATGTTGTAGAGTCTGAGTCTGAATCGGTTGTTGTGCTGGAGTCAGGATCAGTTGATGTGGTAGAGTCAGAATCGGTTGTTGTAGTAGATTCTGAGTCGGTTGATGTAGTGGTATCTGAGTCGGTTGTTGTAGTAGATTCTGAGTCGGTTGTTGTGCTGGAGTCAGGATCAGTTGATGTGGTAGATTCAGAATCGGTTGTTGTAGTAGGTTCAGAATCGGTTGTTGTAGTAGGTTCAGAATCGGTTGTTGTAGTAGATTCGGAGTCGGTTGATGTAGTAGATTCAGAGTCGGTTGATGTAGTGGAACCAGAATCACTGGATGTTTGAGTCGAAGACTCAGTAGAAGAGGGTGGACTTGATTCAGTTGAAGATTCACTAGAAGATTCAGTTGAAGATTTACTAGAAGACTCAGTTGAAGATTTACTAGAAGACTCAGTAGAAGATGTGTCAGTTTCGGTTGAAGATTCAGTAGATGATGGGGTACTTGATTCAGCGGAAGACTCGCTGGAAGATCCAGTGCTAGTTTCGGTTGAAGACTCAGTAGATGATGGAGTACTTGACTCGATATATGAAACGGTATTGGATTTAGAAGACTCAGTAGAAGATGGAGTATTAGATTCAGTGGATGTAGTAGTGTCAGAAGATTCAGTGGAACTACTCGATTCTGAATTAGTAGATGTTTGAGTTGAAGACTCTGAAGAAGATGGGGTACTAGATTCAGTATTGGTATTAGTAGTAATAGACTCAGAAGACTGTGTAGAAGAGGGGGTTTGAGATCGGGTATTAGAAGAAATGGTAGATTCTTCATTTGAAGTGGTAGAATATGTATCATCCGAAGCGGTAGTAGTAGAAGATTCCAAGGACTCTGTAGAAGATTCAGTAATAGAAGAGGAGCGGCTTGTAGATATGGGTGTTTCAGAAGCAGATTCCGAAAATAAAGAAGCAGATCCAGTTGCAGTTGTAGAAACTTCAGTAGTAGTTTTCGATTGAGTAGATGATATTGTTTCAGAAATAAATGCTGAATTTGACAAAGAAGATGAGGGTGTAGATTCAGAATTTGATGAAGATGGAGTTGCAGATGTAGAAGAACCAGATTCAGATACTGTGGTAGATTCAGATTCAGATGCTGTGCTAGAGCCCGATTCAGATACTGTGCTGGAACCAGATTGAGATAATGTGCTAGAGCCAGATTGAGACACTGTAGTAGATTCAGATTCAGATGTTGTGCTGGAATCAGATTGGGATACTGTGCTAGAGCCAGATTCAGATGCTGTGCTGGAACCAGATTCAGATGCTGTAATAGATTCAGATTGAGATGCTGTAGTAGAGCCAGATTCAAATGCTGTAGTATATTCAGATTCAGATACTGTGCTAGATTCAGATTGAGATACTGTGCTGGAACCAGATTGAGATGCTGTAATAGATTCAGATTGAGATACTGTACTGGAACCAGATTGAGATACTGTGCTAGAGCCAGATTCAGATGTTGTGCTGGAACCAGACTCAGATGCTGTAGTAGAGCCAGATTCAGATGCTGTGCTAGATTCAGACTCAGATACGGTACTAAAGTTAGAATCAGAAGCGGTTGAAGAAGCTACAGTAGAAGTCGAAGAAACAGGTAAAGGAGTAGTTGTAGCATTGAAACCAGACCCATCATTTTGTCTTTTAATATGGGGGACGTAAACCGAATTTTGGGTATCAACGTTAGGAGAGTTACCAATACCGGGGTTCATATCATTCTTATCATTATCGTTGTCATTACCACCGTTGTTTCCAAACATTTGTTTTTGGTTTTTTTCAGCCTGATAATGAGACTCGAGATGAGCACGAGATGACATAAGTAAGACTTGTAAAGGCGTTAAAAGTGGATGTTTATCCATGCAGTCAGGTTTGGCCACTTCTGGCTTTGATGGCTTGTGATTCATGATATTTGTCAATGCGTTTGGCCAAGTCGACATAAAATCAATGTCATCGGAGTTATCTGTATCGCCGTTGTTCTTCTTTTTGTTAGTATCCTGTTCTTCTTTTTCAACAATGTTTTTGTCCATGTCATTGCCATTGTCATAACCAACAAACGACGAACGAGGATATGTATTTTCAGGACTAATGGTGTCAAACAACCCAACAACATCAGATCGAACTGCTCCTGCTACTCCATTTAAAGCAGATGCAACGGAACTGATGAATCTATTACTATTGTCGTGAACCAAAGCAGGTATGTGTATAGAAATCGCAGCAACTAAGGTTGTTGAACTAAAGAAATATAAGCATAGCAGAATGAGACAAGTTTTTGAAAACATGATTATTCCTTTTTGTTTTTATGCTTTTTTGTTTGTTTTCGTTGATGATCTTCAATTGATGTTCCTGTGAATATTAATGAATCGTCAAATCCAAACACTATCTGTTAAAGGTTTCTGTCTTTAAACCAAAAAAGAGTCAATATCTTCAATCTCTTTGTCTTCTGCTGGTGGGTGTTGCCGATTCAAAGGAAGGTAAAAGAGCAACTATGATAGTAAACGCTGTGTGTGGGTATTTATTTATTCTCGCTCGTTTTATATTACTGGTGATTATTATTTTTATATATATTTCATGTAGTATTCGCACTGTAGTATATAATAATATTATTTATATGTACTATATTTTTATTTCAAATTATGTATATGATAAAAATAATACTAAATAAAAGCCTGTGTTGTATTAATTCAGTATTGCTATTTTGTCAATGCCGTCCGTCTGTTTGATTATCACAATTCCATTGAAGATAAGTATCTTTCATGAGTTGTTTTAAAAAAAAGAACGAATACGAAAATAAAAATCAAAGCTAACTGGCTGTTGGATGAGAACCCAAGTTTTTTTATGGGAAAAAAAGACAACGACAGGCGTTTCCAAACATGAGCCACATTGATTGGACTCCTTTACAGCTCTCATTACGTCATAACTATCTCTTCATGTCGGCATCCATTGCTTGTTATTAATCACGTTTCTTTTTTTCTTTGTTGTTTCTTTTTTTGGAAGTTGTTTACAATTGTAAAAAATTACCAACAGCTGTAAGTGGCACAATGCACTAAAAATAATTATAGTTTCATTTGCAACTCGCCTCGTATTTTAGAAACTCACTTGTATTATATAAATACTTTCATATTAATGTTTGGTGTTTCTTGGACAGTAATCACAAATCTAAATCAAAGTTGTCCATCCACCCCAATAAATCATCGCCTTTAGGGTCTAACCAATCAATTCCTTGCATTAAGGTATCCAAATGTAATGGATCTGTTGAAACTCCTGTTGTTCCATAAAATGGTGTAATGTTGTCATTAGTGTAAGCATTACCTTGATTTACATTCGATATTGATGTCAATTCATTTGATTGTTGTTGCTGCTGCTGGGTTGGTATTAATGATGATGACAATGATTGCTGTAACTGTTCACTAAATCCAACTTTTGAAGCACTAGTCAAGTCATTTGAAAATTCCGAAATCTGGTTTATATTCATCGACGCTTGCAATTGATTAATTGAAGCACCCGTTTGTTTCTTATTAGTAGCGTTTTTACTGTTTTTACTGTTTTTATCAACTTCCAATGACCCAGCGACATCTGGTCCCTCAGTTGTCAGCATTGTAGATGGATTTCCAATTCCTGTGAGTGTCTTTATACTTTGTACTCCTGGTACATTGCGTCGCAGGTTATCATTAGTGGTTGATCCTTGAAAAGCATCCGAGTTATCTTCGTTACCAATCTTATAATTGTTGTCGGTATATACATTTCGAGTATTGCCTTCATTTGTATATATCTTCACTCCGTTGGTTCCATAAATTAGAGTTGAGCCTCCACCATATTGTGCTGAAATCAAATTAGCATTGGTTGGAACTAATGTTGTAACAGTTGTTCCATTAGGCGTTGTCGTAGTCATCGTGGTGAAATCATCTTTAGTAATTTGGTTATAAAACGGTAACGGTGGAACACTATCAATATGACTACCAGAAATATTATTGATAGAACTAAATGGGGAAAAGGCACCATTTTCACCACTATTGTTATTATCATTGACATTTGTATTATTACTGTTGTTGTTAGTACCATTATTTCCAAAGGCTGCTGCACGAGCTGCCACAAAAGCAGCAGTGTGGGTAACCGAAGATCCAATTCCACCTCTTCTTCTTGCTTCATGGATCGCCCAAATAAGCTCATAAAACAACGATGCCGTCAAATGAGACCGCATCCGCGTGATAATACCAGACGCTTTTGTGAATAGCTCAGGGTGCGTGATAATGACAAAATTTAGCTTTTCCAAAATTTTGGCGGTGCGCGAAATATCGTTTTGAACATCTTTCCAAGCCGTCAGCAAGTTTCGAAAAAGACGGTGGACAGTCACAACTGACTGGCGTGCACTTTCAACATACTGAGGTAACAACAACGGTGACAAATGTAAGCGAAACAAAATAAAGCCTGCCAAACTGACAGGGTGCCTGATATATATTGGATATTCAATAATTCGCCGTTTTTCAGCAAGTCCACTAAATAAAGTAACTACTCGAGTTGCCGCGTGGTAAGCTTTAATAATGTAAATTGTTTGATCTTGTATCGGTGTTTCGGGAAGAAAAGAAAAAACACAAATCATCATTTTAAGGTATAAAGAATATATTTCGACAAAAACGTCATCTGTACCGAGTTCACCTACTAATCTGTCCAACTCCTGTTCAAGAATACCTAAAGTGGAAAACCGGTTCTTAGGTTCTAAAGTTCCATCGGGGGAAGTAACCGAGGAACCCATAAGATTAACAAGCTTTGAACAAAACATCGCCAAACAGGCTAAAGAACGAAAGGATTTGGGAAGCGACAAGTCGGTTCGAGACTGTTCAAGTAAGTAGTCCATGGGCATGTTTGGAGGCAAGCCCAAACTGGCGCACCAAACCTGTTCCATAACAAAGATTGCAATCCAGGTTCGAGTTCGCCATTTTTCAGCATCAGGTAAACTGACTTGGGTTCTGGAAAACTCGTAAATGAATTTCCCGCGGTGTAAGCCCAATTGCATAGCCAGAGATTTAGAAAGTGTGATAAAACGATATGAGCAATCATCCAAAACCTTTTCATTGGGTAAAGGCCAGTTACCAAGAATTAGCAATGCTTGCACAATATGAGTAGATCGAGGAGTTTGGATCCAACATGTTTCAATAGCCAATTGTTTGATCAGCGAACATAAACTATTGTACAAATCAGGTGTAGGCTCAGATAACGAAGCCGTAAGGCATACAGTCCAAAACAAAATTTGAGACTGTTGATAAAGTTCAGCAGCTGAGTTTGATTGAATAATTGGAAGAAATGATAAATATTGAGACATAAACCGTTGATGCAATTCTTCGGCTTGGTCATGAGAAATGCTGACGTCTCCAACAACATAGTATTCAGGTCGAGTGTCGGAATCAGACACTGAAGTCTGGCGAGAATAATTGGAAACGTTTGGAGAAGGAGCCTTTTCAGACGTTATTTCGACATTTCGAAATGGATCACATGTATCAATATTATTCAAATCAGAATTGATATCGATGGTCGTTGTGATGTTGGTATTAGTAACATTAGCAGTAGAAACAGATGGAGCTGAAGAATTAGTGGTGTTGTGAGTATCGGCAGTACTGGCTGTATTAGCGTTAGAGCTTGCAAGCTGTGCAGTGGTAGAGTTCAGTAATTGCTTTAGTGTGCTGTTGTCAGGCGGGGAATCCGATTCTGAAAGCGCTGCTTGGGTTTGCTGCTGCTGAAGATTCAACACTGCGGCAGCAGCGGCAGCCACTGCATCAGGAGATCCGGTAACCGCGGTCTTTTCGAGCGCTGATGCCAAAACAGATTCGCGGTGCTTCAGTAGCGCAAGTTGTTGCTTGAGATTCGAAATGTCGTCACGCAAGGACTGGACTTGGCCACCTTTGTGGGGCTTGAAAAGCGGGTCAATGACACATTTGCGATCGGCTCGGGCACAGCGCGTGCACGGCGCAGGAAATACCTCAAAAGCATTACATTTGATTTTCTGCTGACGGCAATGAGTGCACGATCGTATGGGCCGAGGTCGAGAAAATGTAGAGCTTGAGTTTACACCTGTGTTGGGGGTGTTTGGCAGTGCAGATGACGACTGTGAAAGAGGCTTTTCGCCGGGCTCAAAGTCTGGAGACAAAGAAGAATGCCGGTCAACACTTGAGAGCTGGTATTGCGAAGAGGGTGCGTTGGGAGAAGATGAAACGGCATTAGAGTTGGAAAGATCTGTAGATTTTGAAGCGATGTTATATGTTTTTTGCTTAATGGTAGAATCGTTAGATGGTTTTGCCAGTGATTTCGAGGTGGAAGCAGGTAAAGACCAAAGACTGTGTTTCGAAGTCAGAGAAACCGACGGATTTGAAGAATTGGTATTATAGTATTTCTCGAGATCAGAGTGCACAGCTAATGAAACTCTCCGTTTGACACATGCAGTTTCTGAAGTTTCATTAGAGTTAGTGGCGTCTTCTAAGCTATCAATGTCAACAGAGGGAGAATGACTGATTTTTGAATATGCCCGCTTACGAGGAGTTAACAATGAGGTGGGCGTTTTTAGCAAAGCAGCGTCATAGAAGGATTTGGAAGAGGAAGAAGAATTGGGAGAATTCATAGTGGTATCCTCTTTTTTCGGTGGCTTTGTATCAATCATGGATGTAAAAAAACAATGGTTTGTCGGTTTTGACTATATCGATTGAGTGGTATCGACGCGTCAAGGATAATTATATCTATATATATTCACAGTAAGACAGTGATTGTCGATAATAGTAAGGGAAAAAAAGTATATTTGTAAATGTCTATGACGGGTATTGATCAATTCTGTTGATAGACAAGCAAGCGTTTATAGAATATCAAAAAAAGTGTTCACCAAAGTGTTTGAACTTTGCTTGATGAGTATAATATTTTGTCGAATTGCAAAAATGGGGAAAAAGCACAATCGTCATCAATAATATATATGAGTATTGAAAATATATCAGTGTTTTAATTGAACTAGACTATTGGAAATCACTGAAAAAACACTAAATATTCAATTGTGATCCGAAAATTCATATGGCACGTGGCTCACTTGTATCGTGGCTTATGTTTTCGATTTAAGCTCAGCAATATTTCAACAAAAGGTGCCAGGTCGAAAACCCGGGGAAGTTGGCGATGAGCGAAGGTTGATTTCATGTGTCTCGACATCGGGGCACGTGAAACCTATATTCAGTTCATCTGATGGTCACGTTCGAGTGTCTTATCGCACCACATATACTCAAATCATATTGACACCAATAATCGCCATTTTGAATCAAAGTAAAAACTCGAGTGATTGAATTTTCAAACAGCGCATCATCTCTTTTTTTTCTCTTGTAAATACACCAATCGATCATGATCTTTACTGTTGATATGACCTCTATGCTAGAGATCTGCCAGACAATGTCTTTGATCTAGAGGAGGATCAACATCACGGAACTTTTAAAATTGGACAAGACGGCCTTCAAAGAAAAAATAATCAAGTGGAAAATCACAATATCAGATCATTTCCAAGTTCGAATATAAATAAAATACAGATGGAAACGAATATATTATATTTAGATACAGGTCGGTTAAAAAAAAACAACATAAAGTCTAGTATTATGAGCATCGTCAAAGGTATAATTATAATTTTATAAAATAAAAGTCGTAACTGGGATATTATTGATATTCTTTTTTTTTCTTTTTTTTTGGTAATTAAATAATAATAAAGGTATTAAAACAAGTGGATTGATAACAAAAAATAAAGTGTGAAAATAAAATTGGTCATGATAATAAAAGCACTGAATAATGATGCAAACGATTCAAAAGAAAACTACCACTTTGATAATTACATTACTCTTCTTGCTGCTCGATAATTGAATTGCGTTGAGAATTGAGATTTAATGAAAGTGGCGATCCTTGCAACATAGATCGAAGCTGAGGTCCAACAATTGCTGGACTTGAGCCTCCAGTGGCTGTTGGTAATGACGAAGGCTGAGATGGGAATGTGAATTCGCCAATTGGGTTTGCAGCTACTGGACTTTGCACTGGAGCCGATGTTGGTGTACTGGCGTTGGCAATCAAGGTTGATCTCATTGCAGTACACAATTCCTTGGGCGTGCCCTCTAACGACAGCAGGTAAGTTTCTGCCGCTTCCACGGTTTGAGGATACTCATATTCAACCCGACTAAAACAACGAAAAAATAATTAAAGGTTAGCATCTTCTTGATCACATAGTTCTTCCTAGTGTATGTCGATGGAATGCACAAAGCATGCTGCACATTTCTGTGCCCATGTATGTATGTGCCGGTATTCTTCATTCTGTGCGTGTGCGCACTTGGCTCATTTTTCAAATTCTTCAACAAAATAAACATACCTTTGTCCGTTAATCTTAAAAACGGTTTCCGTGTGCTGCTTCAGCACAGCGTCTGTTTCGTCTCCGATTCCAACATAAATTTCATCAATACAATTGGCCATGATCTTTTTCAAGTTGGCCAACGATGGAATATTATGATGGTTTACTGGTAACAAGTATGGATTGGGTTCACAATCCTCTACTTCTTCTTCCACAATGGACTTTTCGTATGTTACATCGCCAAGTTCACTGGAATTTGTAGTCGAACCATTAATGCTGCTCATCATAGTGCTAGTAGTCGACAGGGCCGGGGAATTGGATGAGCCTGATGATGTTGATGTGACTCCAGTAGCCTCACTGTCATTTGTAGCAGTAGAAACAACACTGTTGGTGTTACCGGCACGATTCCCGCCATTGCTTGCATTGTAAAGATTCAAGTTTTCCAAAGTAAAGCTGATAGAGTTTGTAGAAGGATTGCGACTGTGTTGAGAAGAGTGAAAGATATGAGAGTTACGGTTACTGTTAGTTGTGTAGCTGTGTTCCTTTGTATTATTGTGCTTGGAATCGTGTGCATGATTGGTATTGGTATTAGTACTACCACCATGTTGAGTGACAAAAAAATTGGTATATACCACCATACGGTCCATTACTACTTGTAACCAGTACAGACGCCATTGGCGCAAGACTTGACTTCGTGGATACCAAAATAAACGCTGAGCACTGCGCAACTTTTCAAAAAATAACTTGACAAATCTAGGCGTCAAATGAATGTTGCCCAAAATATATACAATGGTTTGTCCCAACACCAAGTTAAGGGTAGATGAATGAGACTGGGAAGTGACGAGCGTAGAAAATGCAGACAAGACGTGTTCGCACAAGTCATTGTTTAATTGTTCAAGCTCCTTTTTGTTGAGCTTACGACTAGGTTCGTCTGAGTTAAAATCTTCACCATGTTCAGCGTGAATTTCGAGTTCAGTTTCAATGAATTCCAATGTACCACCTTTGTTTACAATTGAAGGAATTGCTGAAACAGAAGACTTGGCTCTGCGATGTGACTTCTTATGAGGTGGTGGAGGATTCGATGGTAAAGTGAGGGTGTTTGTAGATGTAGAAGAAGAAACGCCATTGTTATTAGGCAAGGAATCATTAGTAGTATTAGTATTAACAGCAGATCCGCGACGAGAATCATCATTCTTTTTAAATGCTTCCGAAGCAGTACTTGATCGTCTAGGATATTCTGTACTTCCACGCATTTGCAACGCCTTACACATATGGCAAGCTAATAAACTCATAATAGTCATTGTGTAAAGAGAAGGGCTTTTATCTAAAAAGAGAGAGTCCAAAGTGGAATAAATTTGAGACAAGTTATTAAAACAGTTCATAGCCCAAGACCAATGGGTAGCATTTTCAGCCAATTTAATAATATGTTCACCAACAACTTCACAATAGGGATATAATTCGTAACACTTATTGTCAACTGCGGCAGATGATACAGAATCAATAGACAAGACAGACGAACGACTGAGAGATCGGGAATGTCTTTTGGGAGAGTTTGTTCCAGCAGCAGTCAAAGCGCCGATACCCAAACCAGATAAAGGTCGAGGCCGACTTCTCATTGACGAAGAACGATTTAAAGAAAATGAAGATCGAGCATTGTTTGCGGATTCCTCAGCAATCTTTGAACGAAGTTGAGAAACGAGTTCATCCAAAACCAAAAGCTCCATAGATGAAGGAAACAAATCATCATAAGAAGATTCGGGCATCAACGTTGGATTGAAAGAAGATCCAGTTGGGGAAGTAGGCGCAGGCATGGCACTAAAGGTATGAGATGGTAATGGTGATTGGAAGTGATCCAACGAGGTATGTTTTTTATGTTTGGATTGTTGTTTTGATTCGGTGGTTGAAGCCGAAACAGGATCAGAGTTTGTGTTGCGTTTTGATTTATCAGAATCATCGTTATGAGATTTGTTAGACTTGAAGCTTGCCCAAAATGGCGAGCCTGAACCAAAAGATGCAAGCATTTGTTGGTGTTGTTGTTGCGATGAAAAAAAAAATGGTTTTGAAAATTACGAAATCAAAAATGTCAGGAGTAACAAAAATAGTGAAAGTAAATAAATAAATTTCAAAAGGAAGGGCAAACACCCACGTTTATATTCAAACTCAACCAGGTGCATACATTTCAATTAGACGGGACCTATCACATTCTGTTACCGGCCGTTACATTCCTTGTTAGAGCATTCCAGTAACAATGTCACGTGATAACATGCCTGCTTGGTTTTTAGCTTTCACAAATTGCAACGGTTTTTGTGCAATTGAGTCGAAGAATCTTGACATTTTCCATTCTGGCCAGTCACAAAAGAAGGTTTTGATATTGTTCATTGTTGTCGGCAGCTAATCCACATTCTCGGGCCTTGTTCTCTCGGCCCCATTGTTTACTTCTACCAATTCCTCAATAACTGTTTTGTTTGCTAGCACAACCACCTCGTAGCCGTCGCCGTTTTAAGAACTCAATTCATGACATTCTGACAAAAACTGTTTTGGCATGTGTGGAGTAAATAACATTCATAACGAAACACATTTTTGCCGATTTCACACTAGCTCAAAAATGATAGAAATATGTATTTTTCTTTTTTTTTTTTTCAAACCGTTATTGGCTTGATGTCTTGTATTTTCAATTAGCACTTGAGGGTGCGCATAGAATTCTTGTTTTCGATCATGTAAAAGCAGGAACAGAATAGTTGTAAATAATATCTTTTTTTTAAAAAACCATCATCTCAAAAAAGGAGATCAACAACCCTACTTTTGATTTTTTTTTTCCAGATATATTATTTATACTTTACGAAGCAAGGATCACTATTTTATGTTTAGAATTGTAAAGCGTCGATCGTGGCTTGTTTAAACATCCAAAAATTTAAAAGAAGGCAAAAACAAATGCATGTGTACGGGTTTAACCACATTTTGAAAATAGATATTGTAAAGTCAAACTATGGGGTCTCCCTTTTTTTTCTATATTTATGTGTATCATTGAACTCCCTGATTATAAATAAATGTTAATCTCCGGATTTTAGATCATCTAAATATGTGAATTGATAAACCTTGTCACAGAATTTCTTAATTGTAAACTATTGTTTGACTTTTGTAATAGAGTTTTTGGTTTATGGAATTTTCAGTCAGTTTTGGCCACCATAGTAATAACCACTGTTTTGCACATATTTATTATCCATGTTCCTGAAATAGAAAAAAACGTATATTTAATAGACTTTAACAAACTTGATTATCATTAGTCGTTGTCTTTCGAAAAAGTCATATTTTATTGTCAACTTTTCTTTATATGTCAAAAAAATACAATTGTTTTTATTCTAATTGTTATTCCGTTTCTAATTAGCAATAAACACCATTGGTTTTTCTATTTTCCCCATATTATACATTGTTTATTGATTGTGCTCATGGCGAAATTAATGTTTGATATAATTTTTTTTGAGAAACTACCTAGTTATCAAAGCTAGTTTATTTTACACAAAAAACTCTAACTTTTTTTTTATAAAAATATAGTCTAGTTGTAAATTAAGACATTTGAAAACGCATAATCAAAAAACATATATGAATGAAAATGTAATATTTACTAAAAATACAGTATATATGAATATGTATAACAAGTCTATAAACACACACATGAAATAAAAGATAAAAAATAAATACAGATATAATACAAAAATATGAACTAAAAACTTGTGTGTGTTTTTTGTTTTTCCTTCTTTCTTTCACGTCAACTAGTTAGCAATCAATTAACTCAATAATGCATGAACACTCAACTTTTTTGAAGTCACAGCAGACCGATTCCGACGATGTGACTGTGATCTAGTTACTACTGATGGTGTTCTATTTCCTCCTTTTAATTTCTGTGATCTTGACGTGCTTGCAGCCCGTTGTCTTTGTAAAGACGGCTTGTATTTATTAGCACTAAAGGTATTATCAACATTTTTATCGTTATTATCATTAGCAATATTGTTGCTATTGCTGTTTCTGTCTCCATTTACATTATTACCTCCGTTAGTGTTTACCGGTACTGGCAATAATAATGTATTTTGCTGGTTTTGAGACGTGAGCGTGTTCATACTAATGATACTTGAACCGCTAATGGACCCATTCGAACCTGACCCCAACATGGCATTTCCAGAGCACACAGAATTGCGTCTACTGATACGATAGTTAGACTTATCAGCTGTATGTTTGCTAACAGAAAAATAGATTTCTAAAATATCATTGGATAATGCTTTAGCAAGCACTGTCGTTTCTTTTTCAGCAAGAATTTCAATCACCTGTTTCACACCAAGTTCTCTGCAAAACGAGTAAGCAGTATCTCTACTGTTTGAATTATCCAAAATGGCACGCACAATCTTTAGCAACATGAGCCGATTGATGGGCCCATCTGTTTGCAATCTTTTTCGAACAGTGCTCCACAACTCTCGACGGCCAGCAACAGCACTGCAAAGACGAGTGCTAAGCAAAATCATTTTCAAAAAGTAATCAAACACGGTATCTATTGATGCAACAACCAACCCATGAACCAACGTTTTAAAAACATGAGATTCCAAAAGAACAGGCTCCAAAATGTGAATGTCGTTTTCTAACCAAGTTGAAATAGCATCATATGCAGATGGTTGCCAGTCTGAAGATTCGACAATATATTCCAAAAACAATTGCAAAATACCTTCTCGCAAAAGGGTCTTGCTAACACTGGACCGAGAGCGCACAGTCACAATTTTGAAAAGAATATCAACAGCATACTCTTTTAAAGGTGAAGAAGCGTGTGCAGCATCACGCAGGTACGGCACTGCACCTGCTTCAATAAGCTCGCCAATTCTGTGCTTGGAATATACAGGCATCATAACACACATGTTTTGGATGGTTGAAAAAATGTGTTCGCCCATCATTAAGTATTGTTGAGATTTGATAGATCCAGTACTTGCTTTAATACTTTTCAATGTGCTCATAAAGTACCTAAAAGCTGAAGCCTTTTGCAAAGTAGCAACACCTTGTGGGGTAGTAGATATTGACTGAAAAAATTTAAGTAAATGGACTTGCTGCGTAGGCTCCATACGTTTAATCAATCTAAACAATTCCACAAACAATGCACTTTCCAACATGCTGTCTCGAACATAGTCGTCCATTTTAGAAAATACAACAAAAATGTACAACAACCGGTCAATAATGTCAGAAACGTTATTTACACGAGCTACAGCAGCAGCTGTTCCCTCATCTGTAGCCAAAGCTGACGTTTCTTGTTTCAAACGAAAAAAGTGACCTAAAGCAAATACCAAAGGTCCAAGAATTTGGTATTGAGATAATTGATATCCTAGCTCACTAATCAAGCTTTTGCCTTGCACTTTGAAAAGACAGAAGATACCTTTAATCCCTACTTCAACCAGATGAGCGCGATCATTATCTTCAAAGTCTTCATTAATGAACTGAGCCAATTTAGTGATACCGCCGCTGGACAGGATAACGTCAGTTGAAAACTTGCCGGCTTCAAACAATTTTTCAATAAGCAAAGAGGTTTTGAATCGAATGGGTAATGGGTTGTGATAATCGGCAAGTTGCAAAACAGACGGAACACCACCAAGTAAACAAAATTTTTGAATGACGAGGGAACTAGTACCCAACAGCACGTATAAAACATCTAAAGCCTTTCCCACAATGGAAGGCTCTTCTTGGTATTTTTTGAGAATTTGGACCAAAGAAACTAAAGGATTGGATTTGGCAAAACTGGTTTGAGTTTTTGGGTAGGAATTGAGAATAGAAACTAGCGAATTTAAGTGATGAGACAGTTTTTTGGTAGATAAAGACATGGATCGCATTTCGGCAGCAATTGTATGGACTTGACTGTTTACATTGGCCAAAACCCGGAGATTGAGTTGGTCTTCAGAACCGAGCGAATTATGGTCGAATGCTTCTTCGATTTCGGCATCAAATTCATCAGAAGAAGAAGAAAATGAAGAAAAAGAGGAAGAAGTAGAGGTAGCATTAAGGATTTGGTCATTTTCTAAATGATCTTGGTTATTGTCATGGGATCGTGAAGGTATAGAATTCTGGTTATGATACTGATTATAATGATCCTGTTTGCGGCTAGTAGGTTGATGCTGAGACAGATCCTTACTGGCAAAATCTCTAGTCCAGTCTTGGTCGTCATCTTCTTTAAAATAATTTTTAAGTGCTCTAGCACTTTTTGTAGCAGATGGTGATGGTAAAGATGATAAAGATGATTTGATAAGATGCTGGCTATTATTAATGTTGTTATGGTTATGCATTTGTTGTTTTTGCTGTTGTTGTTGTTGTTGTTGGTGAGTTATACCATTTGTTTTTTTATGATGAGAATGGGGATCATGCTGTTTAGAAAATTTATTACAATCAGTAGGTCTAGAAGAATGCAATCGTGAAAACTTGGAAACATCAATATCGCCTTCCAAATCAGAAAATGTGTCTTCTTCGGTTGTTTTTTCGCGATGAGGTGAGTTTTCGTTGAGAATAGAGTCTGGATTGGGTTGCCATTTTGTTGATGACAGCGTTGTAGCCAATAAAGATGTTGGTGCACGGGATGTTTGTTGGCGGGCAGCCCGGTGACGATATGCTGTGAGCTTTGCGGAAAAGTCGTCTGGAAAGTCTGGGAAATCTGTATTCCAAGACGACTCGTCAGAACCCTCTTGTGCAAAATTTTTTGTGGGCCGTGCTACCTCAGTGTTTTCAGAATTAGCTCCAGGCCGAATTTTCAAAGCAGTGCTGTTAATATTGTTGTTACTGCTATTATTATCAACCATTGTTGTCGCAATCATTGGAACTGAACCAGATACTTTCTTGGGCCTTCGAATGGCATCATTCCAATCTTTGACAGACTTGACTGCATCATCAAATCGAATAGCAGCGGTAGCATTGTAATCAGTAGCAGAAGTAATCCATCGGTGTCGCAACAGCCGCTTAGCCGTAGCTCGGAGCTTTGGCTCCTTAATGAAACATAGATGCAAAAAATCAGCAGCGCTTTCGGATACGCCATCAGGAATAGGTGGAGTGTCGTCGGTAACGATAGCAAAAGCGGTTGCCATTTGAGGTTTTTCATAGTATGGCGGATGGCCGGTCAATAGTTCTACAACGGTGCAACCCAAACTCCAGATATCGGTTGCGCTGAGAGCACCTTTCATTTCAATGATTTCAGGTGCCATCCAATGCGGTGTTCCGACAACAGTGCAATTGCCATCAAGCTTTGTAGACGTTGCAACACCAAAGTCGGCCAATTTGATGACACCTTCAGCCGAAATGAGAAGGTTGGCACCTTTGATGTCTCGATGAATGATACCTTGATCGTGAAGATACGCTAGCCCTTCCAGCACATCCTCAACATAAAGAGCTGCAACATGCTCAGGAATTTTACCATACTTTTTGCACATGCCGGCCAAGGACCCATTTTCGCAGTACTCCAAAATAATGCTGACGTTTTCGGAGGTACGGACAAAACCTTGGTACTTGACAATGTTTGGGTGGTCTAATTTTTTGAGCAATTGAATTTCAACCATGATGGAGTCCAAATTTTCGCGGGAGACACCAGAAGTGTCGATTGATTTGACAGCAATAACTTCACCATTCTCGCCTTCAGCACGGTATACAGTAGCATAAGCACCTTTACCGATTTTTTCTTTAATTTTCTAAAAAAATTTTAAATAAAAAAACAATTAGTAACAAGACCCTGAATAAACAGAAGCAATCATGACATACGAACCGACGAGTAGGCTTTAACGCAAATATCGGGTCAAAACCTTTTTCAGAAGCGCCGTATTCAAACCCAGAGGGAATGTCGTGCGCTTCATCCATTTTTGTCAGAGGGGGTAATTGAAAGTTGGTATTGTTTAGAATCTAGAGGTATATATAAATGTAAGGAATTATGATTAAAGGGTATCAGCAATTATATATATATATACAAGAAAAAAAAAAAAAAACAAAAAAAAACACCAATAAATATGGTGTCAATTGTATTGAAATACAAATATGTGTATTTGCAATTGGAAATGATCAAAATGATAGACGTTTTTTTAGATCTTTATCGACATGTTTGTCAACAACGACCAGTGGCAATAGTTGAAAACTTTTATTGTCATTCCTGTTTAACAACGAAACAGAATCTGAAAAAAAAAAAAAAAGAAACTAGTGTTGACAAACGGAGGTATCAATGGTTTATGAAATACGAATGTCGACGACTCTGCCAGTCACTGATAGTCAGAAAATACAGTGTTCAAGAATGCAAAACTCGTTGTTTCTAGATGTCAAAAAGCTTAAATCCCATCTTTTTGGCTGCTGCGTCAAAAAATCGTGTTTCGGCAACTGTTTTTACATACAAAGCTACGGGCACGGCTGTGCAAGACCTGAACATTTATTTTCAATGCTTCTTCTGTGATCCATTTCGCTGATTTCACTTCATAAAACTGTCAAAAAAAAACATATAATAAAGATACATATGATGATACAAATACGCAAAAATACTAATATATGCAAATGTATTTGAAAAGCAATGGGAATAGAATAAACACCATCAGTTATTATTAATACAACACTTCCTTCTCTCTATGGACTGGCTATCCAACTCGCAACTGTCGAGTATGTGGTATAAATCATCGAAATAAGTCCCAAAGTAATCAATGCAATATCCATCGCTTTTGCCGCAAAGCTCTTTGCACATGCCTTCAAATGCAACAACGGCGGATAGACATATCCAAGAGGAATGCATGCAAATGATCCAATCAGTGCAACAAATCTGTCAAGATCGTCTGCTCCACCCCATGCAATAAAAGCTGTGAAAAATACCAAGAAAAATCTGAAAATGTTCTTTTGCCATTTGATCTTCACATTATATTTGCCGCTTCGAACAAACAGTCCATTTTCCAAGATACGAATGGCTGGAAACAATTGTAATGGTGTCGACAACAGGATTGCAAGTGAGTACAAAAGCTGTACTCCATTCACGAATTTGCTGTCCTGAGGCAAATTCAAAATCACAACTGTCTTAACATTCGAGCCGTATGCTGCATATGATAGCGCACCCATAGAAACAAAAATAAACGTGATGCCAATCATTACGCCTCCCAAAACCGTTGTAAACTGCTTGGGCTTTTTCATCGACTCTTGAATTGGAATCACCAGCCCGATTCCTTCAAACGTGAAAATCGCAGTGCCGATAAAAAGCGTCCAGTCTCGAGGATTAAACAATTTGACATCAGAAACACCGAATCGGGCAATCGTCATTCCACCCCAATAGTACAAATACAAAAGTCCCAAAAGAATGAAAAAGTCTGCAATCAATGCTGTACCCGAAAGTTTAGCAATATTGCGAATCATAGACAGTGGCAAGAAAATCAACAACTGAAGGAAAATCAACGTTTCGATATTGAGTAACTTCTTGTTATTTGTCAGCGCAAGAATCAACGCTTGCAAGTTTTCAGACGTAAAAACAATATAAGCGGCTGCAAATCCAATTTGTGAAAGAACAATCGAAAACAAAATCAGCTGCCGCATGCTTTTACCATAAAGCGAACCACCAATATCACCAAACGAAGATACTCCGACAGCCTTTTTAGATTGGATAAGTAACACAAAACACAGTTGAGAGAGCATGGCCACCATAGTAAGAGACACTGACGAAAACAAAATACCACCATTAAAAAATGCTCGCGGGAGAAATAAAACGCCAGTACCGACAAAACTCTTGAGTAACAACAAAACAGCTTTAGTGGCTGTAGCATTTGCAGGTGGTGCAGCTGCTTTCCCAGTCTTGTGACGAGGCAAAAGCGCCGATTCTTCATCTGGTTCTTCATTACCGTCACCTCTTCTTCCCCCACGGCGAGTACTGCGTCGTCTTCCGCCATGGTCATCAATAACGTCTTCTTCAGACTCTTCTTCGTCATAATCATCTTCATCTTCAAGTTCTTCACCAGCAAAATGGCCGTAAATTGACAAAAACTCTATAAAGTTTCTAGTAAGGAAATTGGGTGAAGCTTGGCTTTGTTCTTGAGCACGTTGTGAAATGAAATTTCTGCGAAAACCACCGGGCACTCTGATATTTTGTGTATCTGGATTAACAGGACGTGGCATATCAAATGATTTGGATCGTGTCATTCTGCTGCGACCACGCAAAGAATCGGGCTCATGATCTTGTTGCCATTTATAAAGCTGTCTGGTGATGTCTCCACCTTGTAGCCGTAAAGAATCAAAAGTATCTTCAGAATTATTTCCATTTGCGTGTTGATTATCTCTACTATCATTATTGATATTAGTAATGGTATTTGCAGAATTGGGGTTGGTAGATGAACTATCTTTAGCAGTTGACCCGTTGCTTGTCGGTGCAGATGTTACTCCTGAAGCAGAAGACGCATTACCTCCTTTATTTTGCCCATCAGCATTGTTGCCAAATTGTTGGCTTTTGTACGAAGACGAAATATCATCATCAGTAACCAAGTGTCTACCAACGACTTTAACGATTTCGGGGTCTGGATTATCAACGTTGAGAGAATAAACAGAAGGTGTGGAGCTACGAATAGCATTGTTACTACCAGCGCCCCCTAATGCCGCAGCACCAAAAGAGGACGCAAGATTATTACTAGAATGCGGAGAGCCAGACATGAATGGATTATTTAGAATATCTACGTTGTTGCCATTAAATGCAGATTGGTTATCAAAAGAAGTTCGACGAGAGTTCGTTTTAGAACCAAGAGGAAAGTTTCGGATACTGCCTGAGGGTGGAGTTCCATAACGAGCAGATTGACGGAACGGCGACTCAGCCAAAGTTTGGTTTGACATGCGCCTGTTTTTAGGCAGACTATTGTTGATTGGGCGGGGAGAAGCCATTGATGATCAAAAAGTGGTTATAATAATAACGATGATGAAAATGATAATAATAATAATAATAATAAGCGATTGTTTTTTTAAAAAAAATACAAAAAGTGTATATAATGGTTGAGATAATGGAAATGATAAGTCTATGTTTTATACTTCTGTTGCAAAAAAACAAAAACACGAGTTGGATTTGGAATGTGAAAGAGACCGACACAAAAACTGTGGAAGCAAAACACAGCCGCATATATGTATTACATAGTTTGTAACTTAGAATTAAATGCACGTGAGTATCAAAAGTGACAAATCATGTCATACAATTTGTAATGTGATTGTGACTCACATAGTGATTCATGGCTCAAATGGTTGGCACCCAATACATAAATCTTTAATAAACCTCGTATTAATTTAGAGTAATAATAATAATGATAATAATGATAATAATAGTAAAAGAAATTAATTAAAATAGTAATATTCACTCTATGTTCCTGTTTTTTTTTTTTTTGTATTTTTTTTGTTTTATTATAACCAACCTTGAAATTCTTCAATCATATTTTCACAGTAAGGATGAGCCCATGCCATACTGTTTACCCAAGTACGAGCTTTTCTCATCAAATATTCATTTTGAGGAATGTTGTTTAGTGCTGCTGTTGCTAGTGATGGCTCGTATTTCTTCCGTTGCTCCAGGTCAATGATGTAAGAGCAGACACCACTATCACGGGGATAATATCGGCGAAACATTTCTAATGGGAAAAGTTCTTGAAAAGGTAGAGTTGTAACAATCCAAGGGACGGGCGCTCTGTTCCAATCATTGTTGGATGAACGTATAAAGACTTGCTTGATATTTTTTAACCTGAGAAGCATGTAATAGAGTTGTAATGAAGGATATGTGTCTCTGTAATAGTCTAGTGATAAGTACTCCAGCCGTGGCAAAAGTACAAGATGAAGAAAAATGTACTCGTATATTCGAAAGTCTTCTAATCCTTCTTGAATTGATATGGGTATTGAGGATGGATCACATTCTAGTGTTTTTGTTGACAATGGGTGAAACACAGCTTCGGTGATAATGTTAATCAAGTCATTATTGACTTTTGTACATAATGAAAGTTTAGATTTAATTTGTTGGGTGATATAATCAGAGTTGATAGAATGATGATTGATATACGCATGAAAAATTTCCATCATCATTTCACCAAAATAGTGAACAAACTTACTGCCATTGTTGAGCTGGGGTGAACTAATGGTAAAATGGAGTTCGCGTAACGATTTTAAGTTTTTGAAAGTGGTTGGAAGGTGTTTATACATATACTGAGGAATGATGCGTGGAGAAAAAATGAGTTTTGTAATGTTGTTAAGAACAGATGTATCAAATGTAAAATCGTCTAAAAACAGCAGACGATGGTCTTCTATAGATTTTAAAGAGGGTATTCGGAGGTTTTCGAGAAATGAGCATAATATATTTGGATCTCTAGAAATATCTTCACCTTGAAGATCTTCTGATATTTTAGAGTTGAAAGCAATGCTCTTGACTTGAGGAAGGTGAATGGGGGTAGTGATTGGAGTTCCGTCACTGTTGTTGCTTGCATAGAATTCAATATGACAAGTAAAAGAAGCCTCGATTTCGGCAGAATAATAAATAGTTGGGTCTATGGTAGCCTGTCCTTGGGAAAAATTGATCCAATGGTGAGTGATGAAGATTTTCAAGTTTTTGCAAAGTCCGGTATTATTGAGACGATGAACAAGACCTTTATAATAAGAAGCAGGGAGTTTTCTGATGACCAAAAGTTTGAGGTTGTCAAATGCATGATCAGTAGTCAGATAACGTGGAGGCTGAGATAAAGAGCAATAAATACTTTCGACAATATGGTATGGGAGAATTGAGCCTCCACTAGGAAAGAAGTGATCAAAGTGAGCAGGAAACAAGAGATTAGCCTTAAAAAGGTCACAATTTGGAGGCACTACGGTTTTTTCAATTTCACGAGCACTAAGAGTAAAGTCGAATTCGACGCGTTTTAGTTGAGAATATTTGGTGTCACCAACAACATGGTCAATGACTTCTTGCCAACGAGAATCAGATTCGGGGCCGACCATGAGACGGACTATTGCACAACGTTCGAACCAACGGTATTTGTTTGGCTCAGTAAAGATATGAAAAGGAATAGCTCTGATTGTGTAGCCCAGGTCGCCCGTGCGGATAAGCATTCGAGCGTCAGGCTTTTCGTAGCCCGTGACGTAAGTATTTTTGAAGGAAGCATTTCTATAAAGATTGCGAACAGCGCGACAGGACTGACTGACAGAGATTTGGTCCTGGACGTTGAGTAGAGTTGCTAGTTTAAGATGGATTCCAAGAGGAAGATTATGAAAGTTTGCCATGGTCGGGATGGCCTGACGATATATATATACGCATATATGAGAATACTGTTGTTGTATATAAGAATTGGAATCAAGAGCGAATGTGAGTTGTTTTTGCGATTTGGGTTTGAGTTTAAAAAAAGTTGTTTTACTGGATCAGGAGAAAAAAAAAAAAAAAAAAAGTCACGGAACAATTTGAAAAATTTATTAGATAAAAATAAAAAATAAAAAATAAAAAATAAAAAAAAAATCAAATATGGGGAACACTTGAAATTTTTTATTTCTGTATTCTGTATAAATATTTTTTTTCTAGTTGTTTGCAACACAAAAAAATCCGCAAGAAATCAAAAAACCATTTTAGCTTAACAACAATTTCACGAATTGTAATTCGCGTTTTTTTACACAAAAGTCACCCAATTTGTAAAACAAAAAAAAAAAAAAACTCTGACTAAGCGTTATAGCAGTTTCCGGATAATACATTTACAAATGTTGTAGCAACACAAGTTTAGGTTTGTAATTAAGTTGATGACATATCGTGTGTCTTAAAATAGGGTTTTTTTAATAATTATTTATTAACTTAACTAAATCTCCCAACTCGGCTCTTTTCTCCCACGTCAATTTCATAATGATCGGCACCGTGACTCGGTCCATGACCAGGTCCGAGTCGTAGGGTGATGTATCGTTTTTTTTGTGCTTCGTTTCCACAAAAAAGAAATCATGAAAAACAAACCCGGGCTAAAAACACACTGATAACCACCCCGGATTTCGATTCTTCGTGCTTATCATTGTCAATTAACTCGGTTCTTGTATACGTATATAAACTCTTTTGAATCTCTTCAGTCCCAATTCTTTTGTCAAATACATTTGTTTCATATATATACTCATTCTTCATGGTCGCTCGTCTTCAAGGAAAAAATGCCATCATTACTGGTGCTGCTGGTGGAATCGGTCTTGAGACTGCTATTCAATTTGCTCTAGAGGGCGCAAATGTTCTTATTTCTGATATCAACGAATCTGGTCTTGAAAAAGCTCTTGAACAAATCACTTCCCATGCAGGTGATATTGTCAAGTCGACTGGAACAAAGATTGAGTACAAGGTTTGTGATGTTTCTAAAGCTGATCAAGTCAATGCTCTTGTTGAACATATCGAACCTTGGGGTGGTGTGGATGTTATGTTCAACAATGCTGGTATCATGCATCCCAAAGACGATGGAGTCTTAAACACTGAAGAAAGCATTTGGGATTTGACTCAAGCTATTAATGTCAAAGGCGTTTTCTTTGGCTGCCGTGCTGCTATTGCTTCAATGCTCAAAAACAAAAAAAACACTGCTTCAATTATCAATACTGGTTCTTTTGTTGCTCTCATGGGTGCTGCAACTCCCCAAATTGCTTATACGACTTCTAAAGGTGCTGTGTTGGCCATGTCAAGAGAACTCGCCATTTGTTATGCTAAACAAGGTATTCGTGTCAATGCACTATGTCCTGGTCCATTAAACACTCCTCTTCTTCAAGACTTTTTAGACACTGAAGAAAAGGCTTTTCGCAGAACTGTTCATATTCCTTCTGGTCGTTTTGGTGAAGCAATTGAACAAGCCAAAGCTGTCGTTTTCCTTGCTTCTGATGAATCTTCATACATCAATGGTCAAGATTTTCTTGTTGATGGTGGTCTTACCAAAGCTTATGTTACATCACTTGGACAGCCACCTAAAGGTCCCGAAAATGTTGTTTTTGGTAAAAAACACAATACTTTTAATTTATAAACTTTTGAAATTTAGTCATGATTTGATGCTTTTTTCATTTTGTCCTCCACATTGTACGGCTGTGATATTTATGTCTGGGGATGTCCAGCCGTGTATGAATCTAATTGTGAAAAATAAAATCAGTTTCAATTCGCTTGAATAAAATGTAAATATTAAACAATTTACTACATAAAACAAAAAGAATTCATTAATATACAAATATCAAAAATCTCAATTATCAAAAGCATCCAATAAATCTGAATCACTAATCAACTCATCAGATTCTTCTTCCTCATCATCTTCGATTTCATTCATTTCTTCATCAATTCCACTGCTATCATTATCGTATGTGACTTTTGGTTTCTCAGTGTTTTCTCCTGATTCAAAACTTTTAGCCGCCGTATCGACTTCAGACTCATTCAAGAAACTCGGGTCGCCAGAGCTTGTTTTGTTATTGTCGTCATTTTCTTGATTTTCTTTTTTTTCTTTAACATCTTCAGTTTGCTCGGTTCTGTCATTATTATCATCTGTTTTTTGCTGATCTTGTAATGATGCTCGAATTGCCATGTTGATTGCATATTCTGAATCTTCACTATCACTTTTGTTGCTGCGGTTACGTTTAACTGGTTTCTGTTCATACTTAAATCCCGTTTCTTTTCTTTTTTTGGAGTTTTGGGTTTTAATATTATCATTCATGAAAGCAACCTTTTTTCCAACTTTTCCTTTTCCTTTTGGATCCAAAACAGCATCATATTCTTCATCAAAAGCATCATTATTTGAAATAATGTCTTCTTTTGTAATAGTATCACTGCGATCTTTTTTCTCTTTGTCACTAGATCTTGTTTTTCTAGCTTCAACAATCTCAAAATCTTCATCTGAAGATAATTCTGACAACGAAGACTGATCAGTATCATCAAACCCAAGTTCAATAAGTTGTGGAACTTCAATTTTGGCAAAATTAGAAAAGCTGGTTTGTTGTGGAGCTGAAAAAGATGTTGTAAAAGAATCAGTTTTAGATCGGTTGGCAGCTGTAATCATTGGATTCGACAATTCGGCTAATGATATTGGTTTTTTATTCTGATTTACTGAATCTTCTTTTTTCAAACTTGGTTCTGTAGGTTCTGTCTTCACTTGGATATCATTTGTAGTTTTTGTAAATGAAGTGGGTATAGTATCATTGACAGGTTTATCTTTCAAATCATTGCTCTCTGACTTGATAGTTTGTGGAAGAAATCCACCATCCATATCATTGTCATCGTATTCTTCTTTTTCCTCATTTTTGATTTCATTTGAATCGAGTTTTTCTGGTAAAAATCCGCCATCAAAATCATCATCTTCATTTTCGACTGGAAGAAAACCACCATCAAAATCATCATTTTCCGCATCAATGTCATCTGGAACAAAAGTTTTTTCCTTTTTGACACCATCAACCCTCTCACTTTCACTTTTTTCAAATTCACCTTCCGTTCTTCCAGATTCTGAAACATATTTATCCGTTCCTTTTCCATAATCTCCAATAAACCCTTCCTCACCATCATCACCCTCTTCCCCATCATACTCTTCAATTTCTTCGTCCTCGTCTTCACTATTATCAGCAGGTTCCAAAAATTCTTTTTCTTTTTGCTTCTCTTCTTCTTCCATCAGTACTCTTAACCGTTGCTCTTCTACCTCCAAATCTTCCACAGTTCCATGTTCTTCATTTAGCCGAGCCTTGATTCTCAACGCCAACAAATATCTTCTCCATCTCAACAATGCTTGCGCAATCGCTTGTCGCCTGTCTTCTTCTTCCTGCTCTTCTTGTAATTGTTCATATGCTGCCAAAACTGCTTCTCCAAATTCTTTTGCAACAACTATACCTCCAATTCGTGCTAAAGCTCGATGTACACTTCCTCCTCCTCCTCCTCCTAAACTAAGCATTCCACGACTAGTTCGCTTGGCTTCCCATTCTGCACGTTTAGAAGCAGCTTCTTGTCCAAAATCAAATCCAACAATTGCTTTGGCATAATCAACACCAATCAATCGAGCAGCAACATCGATATGCGGCTCAGCCAATAATACAGCACCTTGAGGAACCATTGACGGAACAAAAACGTCAATGTTTCCATATGCATTTCGCGGTATTTCGCCATTTGGTCCAATCGGTGGCGGAACATATAACTCTGTTTGATCTTCAGCGTAAAGTCCAACTTCCACTTCATCATTTTCGTCATCATCATCATTATCGCCAATACCAAATATATCCTCATCGTCAATACCTCTTAAAGCACTTCCACGAAGTCCAATTGGCAACCCTCCAACCGTTTTCTTACGTTTAATGTACTTTTTTGGTGCAGCTCCAATTTTCAAAACGCGACCTTGTTGATACCAGTTACGAGCACTGCGAACCACTCTGACATCACTGCGACGATAAACGTATTCAACAGTAGAAGACGAAGCTGCAGCTATTGCTGCAGCATTATGATTATTTGAGGATCCTGGGTATATCGGCATTCGGTTCTGATTACTTGCGGCTCCGGATCTAGGCATTGAAGAAGCTGCTGAATTAGCATTTAAAACTGCAGGAACCGCTGAAGCTACACCACCAGATTTCTTGATTGCAAGTGTGCCGCAAGGAGCTCGTGGCTCTAAAATCTCATTTTGTTTCAAGTGTCGCTCAAGCACATATATCGGGTGCTTTTTAAAGTCTTGAATTCGATTAGGAAGTGGCTCTATTCTATGCCGATCCTCCAACTGATCCCGAAGAGATTTTTTCTTAGAGATATATGGCTGGAGTAGCCTTCTGTACCATTCTTGACCTTCTTCCGTGTTGGTGATTCGTTTATGATACACTTTTGCGTTGTAATAATATGCGTAGCGTCGAGTTACATCAGTAATAGTCCCGTCAACGTCAAAAGCTAATACATATCTCATGCTATTTGCAGGATCATTCAGTGCAGGATCAAATTTGGAACGCTTGCGAAGGGATGCAACCTCAACATGCTCTGTCACTGATGGATCAACAGATATCCATCGCTTCACGTACCTATCCCAAACTTCAATCCAGTAAATGGGATGCGGACTGCAAACATTATTTACTGGAGTATTTTCAGGTTCATTTTTTTGTTTGCTGGCCAATTTTGTTGACCGTGTATTGAGTGTATTTTCATCGTTGCGTTTTCTAGTATTGCCAGTATCTTTTTTGTTTTTGACCCCGTTGATGGGTATATTGGACGTAAAGTCCATGGGTTGTAATGAACATACTAAACGGGCAGGAATGCCAGTGGCTCTTAACAGAGAACAAAATCCTTGCGTTGCTAAATCGCGAGATCCTCTGAACCGTTTAGTTATTAACTTGACAAATCGTGCTTTATCGACTTTTGATTCGATAATTCGATCCTATTTTGAAATTATTAGTTGTTGTTTTTAACCAAAACAATTGTCAAATATAAAACTAAACTCACCTTTTTGTAAATATCACACCATGAAACATTTTTAATTCCTCGCTCTTTTGCAGTATTAAATATTTCCTCGTTCCAATAAACCATTGCATGTCTCAAACCGTCCAAAAGGGTTCTTGACAACATCAAATCTTGGGTATCCTTTGCATACTTTCTCACTTTTTTGTAGTTGGGTTTCAACTCTTTTCGTATCGACTTTGGCAAAATCTTGCTCAGTTTCTGAAGAATTGTTGGATCGTTACACCAAGCGTTGCGTGCTCGAACATGACCTAATAAACAAATCAAGTGCAGTTTATGGATCGCCAATCGTTCACTTTTTTCTTCTTTTGAAAGTTGCGTAGCTCCCCGTTTTTTGTTCTTTTTGCCGGTCGACAATGAATCTGGGTTAATAAAACGAGATGAGACAGAATGTTTTTTTGAACCATCAGCTTCATTGGATCCAAGAACAACAGTCACATTTTCAGGTTCCTCTTTAGATTGGTTTTTATAAGCTTCAACTGCAAGCTGATGACGTTTACGACGAGCTCTTTCGTCCTCGTCCTCTTCTTCGGAATCATCTTCGTCTTCGTAGTTGTCATTGTTATAATCATCTACAACGTCTTCAAATTCAAGATCTTCATCGCTGTCGTCATCTTCAACAACGTTTTCCCATTGCAACTGATCATCATCATCTTCTTCTTCTTTGTCAATATGGGTATCAGAAAATGAATCAGGACTTGATTTTTTAGTTGCTTTATTAATTTTATCTTCACTCAAATTGTTTTCTCCATGTTCCTTCAACAATCTCTTTCTTGCCGACGAAGGAAGCTTTTTGGTTGCTGATGACGATTTATTGTCTTGTTCTCTTTGATTTGCTTCTTTGATTGCGGTAGCCAAAACAGCAGACAAAGTTTGATGACTTTGATTAGCATTTGGTGGCAAACCTTTATCTCTGTTTTTACTACGAATTGGGCCACTGGGTAGTGGCTGCATTCGTTTCGCCGTTTCATCTTGTGTAGCTGATGGTTTAGCAGAAGTCGAACTTGATCCATTACTTTCTTTTAATACACTTCCCAACATTGACATGTACTGTGTAGCTATAGGAGCACCAGTTGCGTCGTATCGTCTTCCTATCGGCGCGCCATATTTCGATTTGACTGCTGCTCTAGAAGCTGCTTGTGCTGAAGCTCGAGATGGTCGTGGCACATCAAGACGTGATGGAAAAAGATGGCTTGAAGAAGAAGAAGAAGAAGAAGAAGGCTTTTTTTGCTTTTTTTTGTCACGACCATTTAATGGTTTTTCTTTTGAATTGTGACGTTTGTTCACAGATTCTGTTGATTTATTAACTGAAACAGGTTTAAATGGTTTTTGTTTTTCTGACCCCATAGTTTGATTAAAAATTGTGAATAGTAAAAACAAAAAAAATAAAAAATAAAAAATAAAAAAAAATAAAAAAATAAAAAAAAGTCTCAAAAGTTAGAAGTATTATTTGTTTTTTCACTTATTTCACAAAAAAATGATTTGAATCGTATTTTTTAAAGGTTTGTTTGCTTGCCTTAGACGTAAGTTTTTGAGTGTGACGCGAAAAAATATCTGCTTAGTAATTGTGAAATGACGTGTTTCACATGACGCGCTGTTTTTTTTGTTACTGGACAAAATCCATGAATGAGACAAATATGGTTGGTTCGGGATTTACATTTGTTGTAGTGAAAATTATTGAAATTATTGACTTACATGGCTTGATCTTTTTGACTGGGCCAAAAACAAAAAATAAACCACTGCAGCAGTGACTGTGAGAACAACACTCAACAGAACTGGCCAACGAAATTGCTGAGGAGTACTCCAAACCAAAGTTTGTGCATACGACAGTAGTTCAAAAAAGGATTGACAGGCAGCTTCTGTAGATGAAAAACGGGCTTGGTGACTTGGCGACACTCCTTCTTGAATGAGAACTTGGACAGATAAATCAAATCCCCATAATCCGATTCGTGAAAAGATGATACTAAACACAAATGCAAATAATAACGTTTTTGGCGAAAATGAACCGAAATCAAATTTTGGAACATTTGATGATGGCGATAATGAGTAGGTGACAGACGGGGTTGGAGTGTAACCTTGGGAGTTAACAAAACTGTATATATACATCAAAGGTCCGTTATTTGAGTCCCAATTCAACACAGACCAAGCAATTATTAAACCAGCAATTAGACATAATGCTTGCCATGACACAAAAATGGCACCAGAGGATTTTGGACCAATCTTTTGCATCGCAAATGGTGCAATAAATGTTGCTGAAAGTTCACAAATTACAGACAAAGTACGCAGCAAACCTACTTCGACAGAACTGCTTCCACAAAACAATAAAAAGGACACTAACTGTGCGCCAAACGATAAAACAGTAAGGTAAAGCAATGAAAGACTGAACGACGCCAGCGCCATTGGATGTTTGAAATAGAAACAGAATGGTTGAATAAAATTTTCTTGAATATCACGAATGAGCCAGCCAACAATAGAACCATTACTGTCGACAGAAGCGTTATCAAGGCCATCGTTTAATAATGGAGCATCATTCTTTTTGGTTTTGGGTATATGAAGTTCGACACATCTTCGATACACATTTTCAATTGTACCATACTCAATTACCATGGAACCCAAGTTCCAAACCAACAAAATCCAAAGACACGGGGCAACGTCAATGTATGCAAAAAGATAAGAAAACGCAAGAGGGCCCAACAATTTACAAATAAGATCGATTCTTCTCATACGAGCATTAAGGGTCTGAAGGATTATACTAGAAGGTGTAGTTCTAGAGTTTTCACAAGACAAAGAAGAACTATCTCTTTCAGAATCGGTATCATGATGCTCGTGAGCAGAATGAAGGTTAGAATCAAAAGATTCATGCATAATTAAAGACTTTGACAACACAACAACCCAATCTCGTTCAACAGCAACCATATTCATTGTTGAACACAAACGTTCTACACAAGCACAAATAATGATAACAACCATGAGAATAATGATTTGGGGAGTGAAAACAGATTTTTGTTCCGGGTTGCGATGAGACCTGCGAATATCAATTTCCATTACCCAGAACCCAAGACAGGTGATTGCTACAGCAATACGTTGGTATACAATGGAAGTTCGGACAACTTTTAAACGGTTAGAGGTATCTACATATTTGCCCATAGGATGAGAAAACGCAATAGCTGAAAGCGATCGGAACAGTGCGTATAAAGAGAGCGGAACAAATGTGTTTGGAAATAACGAAGATAAGAACAAAGTCGCGCCATATTCTAGGACTCTAGCGTTCCATGTTGAAAGGAAATGAGAAAGATACAGATAAAAGTATAGACTTTGCGGAGAAGAGTGAAAGTTTATGGCGCTGTTGTGTTTAAATCGAGGAGATGAAGCGGTTTGCTGAACAGAATTGGTGCTACCATACTGTTGAAAGTTATCAACAGCTTGGTCAATATCTTGGAAATCAGGAGCATTGGTATCATCAGCAACGTTATCCAAAAGAGCCTCAGTTTCTGAACTGCGTTTCGTGGAATTGCTGTTTTTTGGCATTTTCAAAAAACAAAAAGAATATCTTTTTTAACCAATTAGAATTGTTTAATTATTAACTTTTTTTTATTGTTTTCGAGAAGAAAAGAAGAAAAAAAAGCATGAAACTAGCTTTAATTGTGTAAATAAATAACGAAAATCTGCATCAGCCTTGCCTTGTAAAATGCTCGCGCTCGTTTTCATTCCTACAACTTTTTCAAATCACGTAACTCAATTGTTAATTAGAACTATTAGCCGATAGTTTTGAATTGGGAAATTAGTCCTATCGTTTGGTATTTCCATTATATAATATTTATCGTTTTGTTATACGAAAGCATTGGTTAGATATCTTAAATGGTGATATTTTCGGAGGAAAAAAAAAAAAAAAAAAAAAAAAAAACGACTTTAATGGAATTAAACGAGTTTAAATATTCAAAATTATTGCTTATACAAAAGTTATTTTTTTCGAGCTGTCCATCCTTGAATTTTATAAATACCTTGCCATAACGATTTTGAATCACCGTTATATTCATTTTCACCTTCCCACTTGTTTTCAATATGAAATCCCATTTTCCCAATTACCATTTCAAGTTCTTCAAGTGTAAACTCAACTTGTGGCGCTGTACCCCATTTAAGAGGACCGTAGTTGATCCAAATTCCATTTGGTTTGAGCAGCTTGTGAATGGATTCTATATAGTTGAGAGCATTTTCGGCGGTATCTATTAAAAACAATGTAACAATGGCATCATATTTGCCAACGCTTGTAGATGAAGGCGAATGGTGGTTATTATGAATGAATTTTTGAAGATTGCTGGGTTGTTGGGCCAACTGTGTAAAATCGCCATAACCCAATGACAAAGTGCTAGGAATTCTTAGTAATGGATGCTGAGATAAAAACCGACTGGGTATATCTTGCATATCAACATCTTCATTATTTGATTGTTTTTTTCTGTGTGAAGATTTCACATGTTTTTCTGACTTAATACTGTTATTATTGCTGTTGCTGTGTTTGGGTACCAAATATTCAGGAAGCTCAAATTCTGGAATTATAGAAGCCCGTGTTTGGAAATCGCTGCTGACTTGGTGTGAAAAGTCGTGGATGTATGGATAAAAGTCAAAGTATGTGGCTGGCAGATCAGATTCAATGAATTTCAGCTTTTCTGGAAATCTGAAAATGAAATTTGCAGCCATGTCCATCAAACAAGAGTATTCTAAAGCCTCAGTTTGGAACCCCATGCGGCTTATTTCGTATGCAAGGCGTGCCAGGCCAGAGCCTGGAACGAGAATATTCAAAGATGAGCGGCGTGTGTTTGGTATAGATAAAGGATCAGTTATATTAGTAGTAGATTGCGCGGCGTTGAGAAGAGATTGTTGTTCTGTAGATGTGATTGGGAATTCATGGTTAAGAGCAGTAAGAATAGGGTTGAAAAGAGCATTTCGCTGTTGGACCGTATCTGAAGACCAGTCACGAACAAAGTGGTGAAGCAATTCAATGATACTGGTGTTGGAAATGGGTCTAGCAAGTCGGAGCTCAGACTCACGTATGTTGTAGAAGTCGAACGCAAACTGGGACATTGCTAATAATATACGTTCATTGGCAAGAGTTCTATTTTCAAGAACTGTTAGACGGTCGAGATACCCTATGCTGGAAGCAATTTCTCGATGTTTAATAGGCATTTTGGAAAATAGAGCATATCGACGACTAATAATCGACATAGTACGTTCTTTATATGCATCCATGCCAGCAATAACATTTAGCAAAGATTGACGGTCAGGGGAAACAGATGATGAGGAAAACGGTAATCCCGAGAAAAACGATGAAAATGAAGACGAAACGGGTGAAAATCCATTGAATCGTAGAGTATTTGAATGTGTTAAAGACGATTCTATAGAAGTCGAAGACGCAGAAGGTGTTGATAGAGAGTTAGAAGATGTTGAGGAAGACGATAGTGATGACACAGCAGAAGACGCTGAACTCGTTGAAGACAAACGGGAGGGCATTCTTCCAAAATGGCGGTGAAAAGCAGAAACAACCATCAACACAAAAATGATTGCAGGAAAAACAGATTTGATCGAAAATGCGTAACTTTTCAAGAAATGAAATAACACAAGCGACAGGCAAACCTTTGAGACCAACTGCGCCAAAGGAGACAAGTGCTCTTGCCGGCTTTTAATAGTTTTCCAGTGACGGGAATCCATCAACACAAAGACGCGTGCTTGATTCGAACAATGATAAAACCCAACGCCGATGGATTGGAATAAATGGGCGTTTAAAGGTTGATACCTAACGATCACCGAACGTTCAGAGATTATAAAAAAAACAATAATGATGAAGTTAAGATCCGATGCTGAGTGTTTACGTTTAAACGGTTTTTACATCGGGTTTAAATACTCCAGT